>JTDE01002909.1:90146-118758 GCA_014338405.1 Paragonimus skrjabini miyazakii | reverse complement strand
AGCGTTTACGTTCACATGAGACTATAATGGACAATAATAATCTGGGAGAGACCGTTTGGTGTGGTTGCTGTGAATTCCTGGTTACCTTACAACATGAAACAACAGAAATATGAATCCGCAAATAGAAATTTACAATTAATTTGATTAGGCAAGTCAATAGGCTGCTGCGAACTAATTTGTTTACTGTTTAGTTAGTTTGTCCTACTGAACGTTAATGATCTAGTCGAGCGCACCAAGAAAGTTTACTTTGCACGGGAATGTAAACTGTGGTTGCTTCGCACCATCATTAATAATTCGCCGTGTTGGTCGGTGCTACGGTGTTCGGAAGCCAGCTCAGTTCACTTGGAATGTAGAAATGTCGGTTGTTCGCATACTTCTTTCGCCAGTTCAAAAGATTTTCCCATGTAACCAGTTACACCAGTGACCTGTAAATTACAAAAGGTAGATGGCAAATGAAACAGATCGTATTCAGCTTGTCGCGCCTGAGTGGTTTATGTAGATGAAGGTTTGTGAAAACGATTGGTCGGACCAAGCGAGGCTGCCTGTCTGCAAATGAGCCGTACGCGGATCCACATCAATTTTTGGTCGTGGTGAGCATCTGATGATACTGCTCGAAAAGCTTTCTTTCTTCGTCATGTTCGTTCATTGCTATTCTTATTGTAGTTGAAGGAACAGTTTGGTGGCATATGGTCGGAAATATCTGTAGATTCTTTGGCTGCCATCAGTGGTTTTTTCGTAACTTTGCTTCACCTCGGTGTACCTTCTTCCTCGAATGTGCGCAGGACTTACTGTATAATATGACATGAGTTGACAGCGACGTTCATTGTCACTCAGCCCTTCTGAACGAGATATATCTCTCGATTTCGACTCGCAGCGTTTCGCATACACCTTTGCACAAAGACTGCACAGAGCGGGCTCCCACCACTCACTTTGCAAATATGGAATATGCATACTGCGTATTCGGATAAAACAACTGACAAGGAGTGATTAGTTTACCCTCACCGTCTAGGAGCTAACATGAACTAACGCTATCAACCTATTCTACAGAGGCATAGTTGCTGTCGTTACTTGGTTTCGGTCACCTAAACAACCTCGGCTGAGTGCTATTCATATTTTTTACTGATCAATTACCAATCCGATGCGCTGGTTGTGTCATCGTTCAGCCTAACTACCCTTCATATCCCGGGTAAAGCATACACTTGGAGACAAACGAGCCGCTGTACAGGGTTTCATCAGTCGGCTGTTCTTTGACTATTGTGAAATAACCATTCTGGATGGAAAATCATGGTAGCAAAGATTTTTTCA
Organism: Paragonimus skrjabini miyazakii; assembly: GCA_014338405.1. Lineage (NCBI taxonomy): Eukaryota > Metazoa > Platyhelminthes > Trematoda > Plagiorchiida > Troglotrematidae > Paragonimus > Paragonimus skrjabini miyazakii. The sequence continues at coordinate 117,453 of JTDE01002909.1, read as the reverse complement.
ATGATTGCTTTTGGATCAAACCGTTTACTGTGTGATCCAGAAAGCGCATATCATTCTACTTAGCCAGAAAGGTGGTGGTCAGTGCGTCGACCGAACTGCCGTTACCTCCTCCTAAGAGTATCCATGTCATCCTTGAATCGCTACCCACTGGGTCATCGCACGTGCACTATTCAACCTAGCTTTCTGAGGCGAAATTCTTATTCAGTAATCCACCTCCTACTTTATTTTTCGTCACTGATGAACAGTATTGCTAGATCGAGGAAGTTCCGCTCAGTCTAATAAAATATCAATTGGCTGTATGAGCGGTGTTCGACAATGTCACGTAGTGGATTGTTACTGAGAACTGAACAATATTAACAACGACAAATTGAAAATAATCATTTTTATTTGCAAGTTTGAGCAGATTTCGTTGCCTCTTTTGATTGTGTACGAGATAAGTGCAGAAAAACTTGCTGAGTATTCACCAAAAGAAATGTCTCGTGTATGCACATAATGTGGTGGTGGCAGCCGATTGCAGCTCCCTCGGCTTATTGTAGCAAACGGTTGTTTATGGTTAGGAGCAGAAAACCAAACAATTATTGATCAAAACACAACGAAGACATATGTTGCGGAGTGTCAACTCTTGGTTTGGTCCCTTCAGCCGCTTTACTCCAAACAATCAACTAAAGCGCACAATTATGGTGTGAACGATGCACAACTGAACGGATAAAATGGCATGGGTCAGAAGGTCACCATGAAGTAAGTAAATGTCTTTAGAACTTAGACAAGTTACTGATATCAAGGAACGTACATATTTTCTGTTTCAATAAATTAAATGCTTCTGACTTTGTTGAGTCAGCCACTTTTTGCATTATCAGAGTGGCTTGATGATCGATGCCGTCCGCTCCCTCTGGGTGTCCGTTATGAGCCTGCTTAATGGTGGCGAAATCGTTTACTGAAGATATTTTGGATGGGTTTCGAAAACCGTTGTTCCCAGCTGGCGGTTGATCCTGTCAACCTATAACCTCTCTCAGCCACATCTATATTCGTAGACTGTGCTTGATTTAATGAGCCGAGACAGCGTTTGCTTCCCCAAGGCACGGGGATCCATACCTTCAGGCATTCAACCACTGCCTTCGTAGAAATACTAATGCTGAAGTTAGCTGGCTTCGATTGCTGTTTAAATGATCGATACACTTTGCCCACTTCGAGTACCTGCCGCAAAACTACTGTTTTCCCAGTAAATATGGACCACAATCGTCGGGGAAATGGTGATCTGGTGTCGTCAAATCATCTTATTGATACAAAGGAGATTGTTGTTGGCATTATTGTTGCCGTAGTCTGACCTTAACTAGTTTTAAACAGTTAGTTTATCCACGCTCTATATTGACTAGAATCTTGTTTACTTAACTCTTCTACAATAGACACCAATGGAGTTGTAGTGAAATCTACTACAACATAAATCGTATAACGATTGTCTTCAAATAACTGTATTTGTATACCACATCGGTTTACACAATCCAAGTGAGTAGCTAGTCAGCCAGGGCCAAGCAATTGTGTAACTCATTACGAGCGAGTTATGTGCGCCAACCTTGTTGGTTTCATTTCACGTCCGAGCCAACACACCAAAGATAATTGTGCTTTTTACTTTTTGACCTACATTGTACCTATTCTCACTTGTCAGTATCGATTGTCTACATAACCTTCGCTAAATACCTGTCACTTTTTCGTTGTATCCATTTTTATGCCAGCATTCCTATCCTTTGCAGTTCGCTGATCTTCATTCTCTATGTTTTATATACTACAGTACAGAGTATAACCAAGGTAATCAGCATGAACTTATCGTGAAAAGAGTGTTAGTTCATTCAAGCATATTGGAACCGAGTTTTTTCATCTTAGTCCAAAACTGTGCATCTTTTCTTTCTTGAATGCTGTTGATCAGATCCGCGATGTGTTACTGTTTTATCTGCTGGTACACCTTCAACATTCAGAGACAAACGCCTGCGGATGAATGCGTTTAATTAGCTGAACTGCTGGACATGAGTAAGAAAACGAAGGTGAAGTCGTGTGGATCGATCACTGATGATTTTTACATGGCCAAACGCATTAAGCATGGCCTTACCTTACTCCAACCCCATCCATTTTGACTTTAACCGTACTGCTAACAATCATCGCCTGAGTATCACTCTGCCGAAAATTTGACGTTCTGGTACTTTAAGCTTAGTACAAGTATCCGCATGCTGTTGTTTGCAATACGAGAAGCAATACGAGAAGGAACTGCAACAATTGACCAAGGCCTTCTCTAGTGCGGTATTCAAATTCAGACTGATCATCAAACCTGGTAGGAAGTTCTGTTACTTTCAACTTTATAAAAAAAAACGTGTTACGACTTCATCTGAAATTCGCTTCCATGGAGTCGTCATGGATGTTCCCTCAGATTTCTCTTACTTGAAAAGAAATCTGTCTAGAGATCACTGCGTGGACCGCGAGTTGTGAGTTCCGGTAACCACAGCTAACGCTGCATTATGACGTACTGAAAGATTTGTAGGAAAAAAACTACAACTTGAAGTTAGGCAAAAACCTGCTGGGCTACAAAACAATGATACCGTACACATTGTTTTACAGCTGTGAAAACTTTATAGTCTGTTGATGGAAGGGGAGGTGCCTGGACCGCTTCCATCCGTGACTTCTGGAAAACACCTTAGGATGAGGTGGTCGCACACTGCTCTGAACACCGAGGCATTTCGCCGAACAGATACGGAAGGGATTAAACCAGCTTCGCTGGCTAGGACACATCTGCTAGAGATATGGGTGAAACATCATGAAGTGTTTGTACGGAAACTCAGAATAGGTAGGCGGAGCCCTGGTCATCGGGAGTTGCTGTACCAGGACGTAATCCAAGCGAGCCCAACTTAGTCTTTCCACTTGCACTGTCGACCTCGGCAAGTATATGCATATATATAATCCATTCTGCTTCTCAAAATCATAGGTCCTGGTGGCCTTCTAACTTTCTTTTACTTATCTCTTTCGATGCACTTTATGGTGAACGGTTTGCTTGGTTCTTAGTTTAGGTTTGTTTGTTTATTTCATTAATTCTACGAGGGAAAAAGTTAACATATGATCAAATACTGAAATTTCGTTTACCTCATACCTTCAAGATCTTTCTTCCTGGCTCTTATCATTGGAGTCTTTAAATGTTTTGTTTCCGAGAGGTTATGCTTTAACTATTGCTGTGAGCCAAGAACGTGGATGGCATAACGGTTATTTATTCAGAAAAGCAACTCATTAATTATACTTTTCAACAAGACAACAAATAAAAACACTTATCTGCGTACGGTACTGAGCCCAAATCGTCATGGTTGCCACAGACTTTAATGCCCAGTTGCTTTACGTTCCCTTGCGTGCCAGGAACCACTTCATGCGATACCGCACTCCGATGTTTTTTCTTGTATTTTTCCTGCCCCCACTTCAACGTCAAAATCTATGCTGTGGTCCCACTACTGAATAGCAGTGGTGTGAGTAGTATAGTACGATCACTCTTCACTGCACTATTAAACTGGCCTACTATATGACTAACTAAGATTGACTGGCTGGACGTTGGAGATTTCCATTCAGGAGTCTCCTGCTTTGGCTACTTTGAGTTTACATTGAATAAAACATGTATGAGTGCAACCACGAGTGGGGCAGCGTGAGCGACATGTGGTGACGTTCATTGGTTGGCTCTCTTTTTAATCGATCATCGCGACGGAATAACTTGGAAAAGAACTCCACCAGACATATGTGTATTGGCTGTGTATTGTGTAAATTGAGAACGACAATACTGTTGTTGATTTCACGCAGGTCCTATTCGATTTCGTAAACCAATCAGTTGATTTGAGTTGAGCGTTGATTTATATTAGATTTACGGAATGAGCACACTGAAGGTCATACAATGGGTTTAGTGGCGGGTTATTGTGCCTCATTACTCCTGACTGGCCAACCTGGTACCAAAGTACTCGGGCTTTGACTAACTGCAAAGTTACAAGCTATAGTTCTGTTATAAATCACCGTGAAGGTACGCTGGATCCACCAAGTGCATTTGAAGAAATTCGAATTTTCCTCCTTAAAATAAGGAAAACCGAAAACCTTCGTCCCGAGAATAACACAACCGTCCTCGTTAGTTGTTTGCAAGTCAAATCAAAAGTGGATTGCAGGAAACCACTTTGTTCCATTTCCAAAAGCGTGTGGTGGGAGGAAGAAATACAATACGATGCGTTGTGACACAGATATTTTTCAATCAAAAATTCGTAGGACATTTGCTGAAATTGAATTACCAGTGAGCACGGCTATGTGGCGGTCGACCGAGCAAGCAAGTAGCGATGGTTACCTCTAGGCTGTTATGGGAACTTCTGTTCATTCTGATTAGACAACATCGTTTTCTTGAGGGAGAAGCGGATCTGGATTGGGAAGTTTGGCATCCTAACATGTTTTCAACACCTGAACAGGATTATGTGAATAGCTGGCCTAACTTAATGCGAGGTCCGTATACATTACTTATAATTCGACAGCTTACAATCATGGCGCTTAATCGTGATAATCATTTCCATAAATAACAGTGATACTTCTTTCAAGTAAATAACGATGTACAGCACTTTGTTAATGAAATTTGTTAATCCGTTTTCATCAAATGCGATTACTATTTCATTTTGGAAAGTGTACGCTGCTCTAATGTGAATTTATCACTGTGGTAAACTAAAGATTTTGGACTTTTCCTGATTCTAGCTATTTCCAATTAACTACCTTTTAACTCTGTACTTCAGACTGTGAAGCACACTTGACGGCCATGTAAGCTTTCTTTACATTTGAGACTAAAGTAATGTAACGTTCATTCCCAGACGAACGGAAACGCTAGAAATTTGGCGACCCTTAATGTTTTTAAAGTATGTCTATTGAGACATCTTACGACATACAACTCGCGAACAGCTTTCTTTTCCATAATTCGCTTTTGACGTTTTCCTATGTGAAGAACGATATTTCATCTCAGGTGACCGACTGGACTCAGTGCCAGTAGTAAGTCTGTTAATGGTGCGAGTTTGGGACACTTTATTAGGACTGGACACAGCCGGGCGTTAAACAGACCTTTTCGATTATTGATTAATAACATAGAAATTTAGTGTTCATGTAGATTGAACATCAACTAGAAGTGTTCGCGGCTGTCGCACTCAGATAGACTTTTCAACCAGCCTGTTTCGGAAAGAAGCACTAGACTCGAGTTTCTCTGTTGTTACTTCTCGTCAGCAGTGCCACGGCCGAGACCAGAACTCCGGCCACGCTTTCATGAAACAAACGTGTTGACCACTGCACCATTGACCTCACATTAGGTACGACTGAATTATAATATGTGAACACTCAACCACTTTCGCTTGTGAGTAGTGATCAGGTTGCCCGATCGTCTTGATAGGAGACACAGTTACTGTATGTTAACTCCAATCGATGACCCCTCGACCAGGACTTCTCTCTAAGTTGAAACCACAGAAATCACCAACGTGTTGAGAAGTATTTTGATTATCTTTAAAATACTTCCAGTGTTTAGAAAGAACCTCATGAAAACACTCCCATCTACGGTAGAGGTGATCAGCATTCGCTTTGTGGGACCAGAACTGTGTTGTCGTGGTCATCGATACAGTGATAAACTCGCTCCGTACATTATTCATGCTCTTTGTTTTGTGAAATATTATGCTTTATATTTTTTCTCTGTTTGTCTCTTTGTGAAGTTTAGTATCAATCAACATGTAAATTCAATTTTGTTATGCAACTGCATGTTTGTTTTTTGCATATTGGCCTGGGTTACCAATGTATTGTGCCATCACTGTTCAATAGCATATTGATCATCATTCATGTTTCGTCTACTGACCCTGAACCCTAATTGAACACCTGAAATTGTATGCATCTTTTCATACGTGTAGACGCCTGAAGTGAATTATCGGAAAGAAATTTCTTCGTGATCTGTGTCTGGGTAGATCGTTAATATGCCGATTTACCTACATGAAGTGCACGGCTGGTTTGCCAATTTATTACTCCACGTGATATAGTGATGATCACCATTGACCAAATAATCAAGTGTGTATATAACTCGTTCTGTTTACTCATTGGTATCCTGGGTAAATCAAGTCTGCATGAGAGCAGATGTTTAAACTCTTTAGTTCACGTACTTACTCCTGCACTGTTATTGTACCTAAGTTGTTTAAAGGTTTTGTTGAAGTATGCACTGAACCACTCACAACATCTGTTATACAATAACAGTAATCACTAATTAATTAGTATGCCAAGTAATTAACCTCACAGTGACCTCACTATATAAGCTAGATTCATGGTCGAAACGCATTTTCTACGAACTGGACAATTTTAAGTCATGAGGAGAAATTTAGATGCTTGCCTCAAGTACAGTCAGCGGAACTACCTTTTCACGAATATCTGTCCAGACTTTCTGGTGCATTATCGTTTAAATTCAGATGTACTTTAGACAAGAGTGCACTGCCTGTAAACACCTATTCGAATATACAACTTGTTACTGATTTTTTTATGTGTGTTTTATACTGTACACACTGTGAAGACAGCCGTGAACATGGAACTGAAGCTAAGGTGAAAACTCAATGGCATATGAGTCCACAAGACTTGATGTAAGATATATACATAATATACATAATCAAACAACAAAATGGCGTGCGGGTTCTGCCTTGCATATGTGACTGTAAAACTACTAAACAGTGTTAAAGTTTATAGTATCGTAACCTGCAAGCTGGGCGGTTTGCCTGATCACCCGTGGATCTATTTAGGCATTGTGGAGACACCGGGGGACAGCATTCCTCAAAGATAGAGGTTTCAGCGACGATCCTGAAAAGGGAGACAACAGGAAACGCATAGGCTAGAAACCCAGTAGACGACTGCAGACGACTGACCCAAACGAAAACCAAAATGGCGCTAACAGCACGGCGCCATGCTTTGTTACGTAATCCAAATTCAAATGGTGCGCGCTCGTTAGTTTCGTTTGTGCCCCTCAATATCTGTCTCACTTCTAATTTACAGGGTACACCATAGATAGATATGCAACATTCCAAGCCTCATTTTCTCCATCTGATTTCTATACGCTGTGCGTGAAAGCCTGTTGCTAACGTGCGGTTTATGATGATTTCATGCTGAATTATTTCCGCTTGGTTTGAGTGAGTCATCACAGTCACGACCGCTGGAATTTGGCCACGTGCTGCGGGTGTAGAAGGCCGTCACGTGCGATAATTTGTGACTACAAATCGATCGATCTGGTCTACGTGACTCAGTGCGTGTGCGTGCTTTGATTCTAATCTCGTGAACCATGACAGTCTATTTCCAAATTGATTAGTTGATACGGAATTTCATGTCTCTTACTTGACCTTAGTTTAAATGGTCTTAACAGAAAGGAATTTATTTGTATTTTCAGTGCCTGTTAGCGTATTGATAAAAATGTTAGAAATATGCGAAATATAGGTGACTCTAAATTCACTGGTATTTGGCACAATCTTGGTGTGGTGAATCTTTTGCTATGCTGGCACTAAGCATGACGAAATTAACTTTTTCACGCTTGAAGGGCATGAGTGGCTCTCGATAAACGCTAAGGAAATGTAGAAGGTTATTTGTACTTAAACGAAATGAATGGGTGATTCACTCATTCAATTATGGTCGTCCTTAACTTTAAGCCCATTATCAGAGGGGTATTAGTGACTTTATATATACACTGATTTTGCCAGCCAGCGTCCAAATCTTTGTAACCGTTTTTAACATAAGTAACATGAATACATGAATACACGTTTTGTAGAGTTCGGGAAAGTAGAGTTGAACGTCGTTTTGCTGGAGCTACAGAAACTCTAGATTTTTGAACGCACGAGTGAGTGTACCCCAAGGTTCAGGTCGTTATTTAGGGACTGACAATTTGCCATTCCATTGAAATGACGTACCTCATAAACATATGAAGCTGTTCAGGGTGGTACGCAACTTTGATACCATTATGCACGTTTATATTCATCATATCGGTTGAAATGAACACCAGCTGCGTAAACGACATTAAAACTGTTTTCAACATGAGAAACACCGTGTGGCGAAGTCAAATGGAAAGTGATTTTTCCCGGATAATTCGTTATCTCGACTGGAAAAAATTATTTCTTCTACATCGCGGCCCGCACCCTTTAGTGGTGTGAATATCTAAGAATGTGTCCAATTTGAAGAATTTGCTGTGACAAAATTCTTGGGGCACTTTACATTTACTCCACAATTTTGACTCCCTTGAACTTTGTGCGTTTTCACTGGAAGTAGAACAACATTTACCGGGAAAAAAATACGGTTGACTGGGATTGCGTACTTACTGCTTGTGTAACAGCCAAAATGCAAGGTTCACGTGCTGCTGCAGCATCATAATCCCGTTCGATCTGAGCGGTTCGTATCTAGTTTGATTACAATACTATTGTGTTTATGAGACCACCAAAGCGACCTCACTACGATAGCCAGTCAGGATCGCCACTGATGCAGAGATGAAAGAAATTTACAAGCTAACTTGACGACCTTAATCCTCCAATCTCGTAGCTTGTCTACCACAGCACGTCACCGTTGAACAAACCCCAACTATGGGCAACTCACATAGCTTTTGTGAATAGTCTTCTGTAGGTATAATTTTATGTGCAGTAGTTTTCGCAGTGTCGACCCGTGATTCTGTTTGCGACTGCAGACTTGATCACGCTGGCCGGTGTTCTTAGCTATCAACGCCGGCTTCCAGACAGGATGATGCATTTAACAACATCAGTACTATAGAAATAAAGTAAGTTACAATCCAGAACACGGACGCATTTCGTACGAGACTCAAATACATGAGAACAACAGCATAAATCACCCTTACAGTTAATTTGGAGGTGGTCATTTGAGTGGGTCGGACGGCTAGAGCAAAGGCATTTTCGAATCAACACAGCTCAGAAAGAGTTCTTTTTCTGCATTGGGATATAAAGTTTACAAAAGAAATTATTCACGGCAGGTAGGTAACTTCAAATCTCAATCACCCAGTCTTTTCTTTTGTCACAGTGGCCACCAAGCAGGGTAGCACCTATGCATATTTCTACTTGTGCAGGGTTCTGTTGAGATGATTGGTGATAGGCTGATCTTGAAGCTTGCTGAAAGCAATCCCATTATCTTCCTCGAACTCGCTGACTAAAATATCCATGAGAATGCGAGAACTGTCACCATTTGAGTAACGTCAAACTGTTTTGGGGAAATTCTCCGTTTTTCAACGTAAACGTTTCTCCCATGCTAGGTAACTTTGAAAAACAAACCACTTTAAAGATCGACTGAACGGAGACTATTTTTATCACACTGCTTGACTATTACATGTGCAAGCTTATTCCTATGTTCATCACACAATTGCCATTTGACTACATGGCAGCAGAATAATCCGTATAGAACGCTGTCTCATCATGCTCCGGTCGAGCAAGCCCTGAAATATTCAACAGCAGCAACAACAACAAAGTCCCCGCATTGCGAAGTTATTTGGTGTGCGAGAGCCCGACCATCGTATACCATCCGGATCCTAAACGCACATTTTGAACGATGTCACCTTGGAATCAAGCGGATCTAAACACCTCGTGTGCTACATAAATGGTTAGGGGTGTTTGCGTTGCTTACTTGAAGGATTGATTTTGTACGCCGTTCAAAAAAGACCAGCCAAACCTAACCCGCCTTTTCGGGAAAATGTCCGCCCATTGCTTTACTGCGCGTGGTCATGGTAAATAAACCTCTCGGACGCGAACATCACATGAAGGTTCAAAAAGCACTCAACACTGTAAGTCTGTCTCATTGTGTCAGTCCACTATCTGTGGATTGGTTGTGTAGAAACACCTATTCATAAGTGGCGCCGTCTCATTGAGTATACCCAAACACGCAACGCGCGCCAATGTGATGCAACCAATCCCCATTTTTGTAGTGCCACTCAGAATAACAAATGGACTGCAGACGCTCTTATAACAGTTGAACGTTATTAGAAGTCTGCCGAGTGAACGTTACCTCGTCTCTTAGATATCAGATGCATTGGAAACCGGATATGTCATCACATTGCCTGCAGTGTTGTTTATGGGACACTCTCAGTATTTCCGGAATGAATCGGTTGTCATGTAGCTGATATCTGCCCAACTAGCACCTCATTTTGCATTTGTTCTGCTCATATTGTAATAGGTGACCAAGTCATGGATACGATTATTCCAACACTCAGTGGAATATCTCGACGCGGTGGTGAGTTATGAACAAAACCCAGTGCGGAGAGATTGCAGGCAACACAAGCGATCAAATGAATCATCAATCGGCGAACTGGAGTCAAAAGGCGAGAAATTGTATGCAAAAAATCCACGACGGAAGGTGTTGGTCAAATGCAGGGAACTAGGCAGAAGTGCACATAATGCGTTGTGGACTGAACTATCGGCGCATAAACGTTTGAATTGGACATTTGAAGATCTTACATTACCGGACGAAATTTCGTCACAATATTCTGCCACGGAGATGTGAAGTGACCTTCTTATTGTCTCCTCATTTGCAACGTAGCATCCTTCAATCCAATAGAAGTGCCAGTGCGATAAACAACGCATATATTAAGGAGATTTCCATTTTGTAGAAGTATGGCTTTCTGTCAGTTTGAAACAATGAAAAACAAAAAAAATGTGCCTTAGAAATTGAATGTAATGGCTGAGGATTTACATACCATTTAATGTGACCAGTTCCTTCGCATTTACTGAAAGAACCCCTGGTGCAACGATGAGTTTGCACGATCCGAGGTGGCAGTTTAAAATGATGGCACAGTCATAAAGCAGATCGCAAGAACGTATTGGTTTTTTTAAATTTTTGTTAAATAATAATGCTTCATTTTTGTACAACGAGACTTTTCCGTTATTTACATGTTGTTCGAATTGATTGAAGTGGCCTTTCAGTGCAATAAAATATGTGTGCATACCGGTCTGCACTTATCTGTGTTTGCGCAGTCGCTTGATGATATTGCACGGATGTCTAATTCCCTTTTTACAGCTCCGTCGTACTACGAACATCGTCGAAATTCCGATCGTGCTTTCGCAGTTCACGGCAATCCCAAAATATGTTTACTTCACGGACACTGGTAATTTGGAATATTGTGATGGTCATCAAGAATACTTGTGTACACTTACTTTGAGTCAAATTCTTAGATCACCATGACTTGCTTGAACTCTGCAACTCTTCTGTTCTATTCGTTAATTTTGTTGTCGTCACTGATTGCCTATTGAGTTACAAGTGTATTTACGTAGGCGATCCAGTAACCCGTTCTTCACTATTACCAATGCAGTCATGTATGCACAATAATAAGTTTAAGTTACCTGAGGAGATTAATAATTAAACTTAATCTAAATCTGGTCTAAGCTTCAGTGTTAGAGTAGACTTTTTGTCTGACGATTTCCGATACGAAGGAGGAGACGTGAAGTCCACTCTCTGATTAGAGCTTATCAGTGGAGTGGGTCTTTGTCCGGACCGAAATTTGCGCTTCGGCCTTCTTGATCCAGAGGTGAGCATATTAACACCAAAACTAGTAGCCCCATAATAGGCCTGACGAAGGATCATACTCAGTCACTCAAACACAAACCCATGTTACTATTATTCAACTTGCCAGTTTAGTTCCATGTCGAGGATTGCTCAAGGTATCGATTTGAATAGTTCATTTGTTGTTTAGATGCATTGTAAAAGCTGCTTCTAACAGAGTTCATCAATGTGCATATTACCGGTCATGTGAGCCGACCGTTTTGTGTACGAGAACAGTTATGTTTGCCCTAGTGGTGATCAGGTTAACTCATCGCCTTTCATAATTTGACAGAATGTGTCTTGACTTTAATGTGGTCGACCTGAACATCTTATTTGGTCGCATGTTTTGTAGCCAAGTAGATTGCGAGAAATAACTCGGTCATTCTGTAACCCATTTTTTCTGATTTGATTGACTGGATAAATCTCCAACGAACAGAATTCTGCTGTTCGACCTATACTGAGGATTTCGATTTTAAAAGTTGTAGAAAGATCTGACTAGCATCACTGTGAGCTTATTGGTTATTCAGACCCGGTTTAGTTAACTTGAGAATCGATTAACTTGTTTCTGCGTCGTTAGCTTAATTTCAGAGATTGGAGGCCATACGGGTTGTTGGCGCCATCGTGTTACGTGTTTTTAATTATAAATCTATTAGGATGTTTCAAGTTTAACACTACCCACAGTTGATCGCAGCCGTCGCATTCCCATAGACATTCCAGTCTACCTCTTTCGAAAAGAAAAACTAGACTGGAGTTTCGCTCTTATTCGAGCTCGTCAGTAGTGTATATCATCGCCACTGCCGGGACTGGAACCACGGACACGCTGTTCAGGAGGCAACCGTGTTTACCACTGCGCCATTGACCTCACGTTAGGCATGACCGAATTATCATATGTGAACGCTCAACCACTTTCGCTTTTGAGTAATGATCAGGTTGCCCGATCGTCTCGAAATGGAGACACACTTACTGTCTGTTAATTCTAATCGATAACCCCGCTACTAGGACTTCCTAGACAGGTTAAAATCTCTGATCTCATTAAACCCGCTAGGCGATATTTTAGATTACTGATGAGTAGTTAGGATGAGTAGTTAGGACGTTCACCACAGCCTAAAGCCCAAGTTGTAGAATGGTCCTCTAATCGACACTGTTTTAAGTGGGGCAACATTTAGACCACTCAACGATTTGCAGAATGTCGGTTTTAATTAATCGCAGTAGAGAGAAACAGCTGTTGGTTCTGTAACCATACAGAGTTTATTATCTATCTAACGACTTAGTGAAATAATTGCTACATTTTAAAGAGACCAAAAGTGCTTTCAAATCTTTAAGGTGATTTGATTTAACACATACAAGATTAGTAACAACTGATCCGCAAATTGTGGATTTACATTGATTTGAGCCTTCACAGAAGGTTGATAAACTTAACAACAGTCGCATTTAGCAAATTAATGTTCCATGTTTTGCGTTTCGGAGAAACGGCTTATTCATTTCAAGCAGCCCATAGATCTCTCTGAATAGAGAAAAACAACGGGCCACATAAATATAGATGATTCATATCGTCCGAACCAAGTGCCAGTTATAATTAATGGTGAGCAAACAAACAACCGATAATTCGTTGTTCAATTGGCCCAACGGTTGCTAGTTATTTGTAAAGTTCCGATTGTAATGACGTCTAGTGAAATGATCAAGGCAAATAACAATTTCTCTCCTTTCGGTATGATGAGCAAACTGAACAGTATTCCCACTAAATCGGAATCGGAGTTCCGAGCTGTTTTTACTAACGTAAAGATGTCCTCACACAACGCTGACTCAATTAGCGCACATATACAAACCTGACAGTGACCTTGTATTTACTGTGACAACGTTTGCCAATAGACGATCCACAGTCTACTATTATGTTTACTGGCTTTCACATCGGATCTGTTAGCTCCAGCTGTTTTCCATGTGAGATCACAAGGGAACAGAAAATTTTCTGCCAAACGATATTAACCAATGTTAACAATTTACTGTTAAACGATATTAACAACATCCTCTTAACCGTTTTAACGAAGCGATCGGACAATGTGTGCGCGATTCACATGAGAAGATAACTGGAAGTTTATACCTAGTAATTCAATCATCATTGAAGGAAGGTTGATAGAGTAGTGGTCAGCACATTGGTTTCATAATCACAGGGTCAGAATTAGGGATATCCAGTGTGGACAAGTGCACGTACCTTAATCCGTGAGCTGAACTACATTCTAATGCATTTTTTTCGATGCCTGTCCAAATTGCTTGTTTTTGCATATCTTCACATATACGTGACATACTTCTGATATGTTTTTCTACAACACCGGCGACGGCAACCTCGTAGTTCGGCGGATAAGTGTCTATACTACAATCTGCCGCTGATTCACGGAGGGTCGGTACGATTCTACGACTTGAGCTTGTATTGATTAGGGTAATCTAGGTGGAAACAGTTGTGAACTACTTCACTGGTAGTCTCCAGGATCAGCTGTTTACAAGTCTTTTTCCAAACACCTCTGGAACTGTGAGAGATGTTTGCTCATTTCCAGGCTAACCATAGAACGGCTGCTGAATTTTAGCCCCTGCAAGGATGAACGTGCAATGGTTAAGGAAGGTAACGGGGATCGATTTCTCACCTGTTTCTGAAAACAACAATCGAACGCCCTGACTGATTAGTAGTTGAGATCCTATCTCACGAAACAGCCAAGGATCCTTCTGTGACGGTCTCATTTCCAAAATCAATGCACTCAGATTGGTATCTTTACGCAGAGTTAGTTACGAAGAGGGGATCCGTGGATACACACTGCCACTGCATCCTCAGAAAGTTGGTATCACCAAGCAGTACACACCCTCATTCAAAGTAGGATAAGTCAAACAGCTTATGGTAGACGAGAGGTTCACACCAAACTTTGTTTACAAACACAAGATGTTACTTAATTTCAAGTTGTCTGTTACGGCCCGTGGTGTAAACAACAACTCAAGGCCGTTTTTCGTATCGAGGTCGGTGTGAATGATAGCAAGACATCATGAGATGTTTTGATTCCGCTTAAAATTTACGCGCTATCATTCGACTCACTTTGAATATGTTAATGAACAGAAAGTCCGTTATGTGTGTCAGACGAAAATCCACTTCCGAGTAAAGACATCAGTAAATTCATTGTCTTATAGCAATCCGAAGGACCGGTATGTGGTGAACACTCGGTTAACCCAGTTGGTGTGGATGTAAAATTGTTATGGTTGAATACTGGTTTTATTGTTTTGAGAATAAATGTAGATGGGCTTGGATATCTGCTGAGTATATACGTGACTGAAGCTTACGAACAAGGCTACAGTCTGTTCAATCTGTGGACTATCAGAAGTTCGACTGTTCATCTCAGTCACTAACATTCAATTCTAGTTTAATGTTGTGTAGTTGACTTCATAGTCCATGACTGCGTTGGATCGTAAACTTGCTTGAAGTAGGCAGATTAGTAGCAACTGAACACTTATGTGAAGTTGGGAAAATGATAAATTAACTTGGCAACAGAGCATCTATCAAACCACGTTACACCACTAACCAGAAACGCATTCTAAGGAGCATGAGCGTTTCTGCTTGAAGAGAAATACATTAAAACCTGAGCCTGCCTTACCCGAAGTGAGTCGAATTTATACTACACGAACCGTTAACATAGACATGTTCTCTTGTTTAATGCTTAGATGCCATCAAGCCCGGTCCCTAGGCGCTTAAACAGTTGAAGGCCCTCTTTGAAAGAACAGACGATATAATGATTCTAGATGAGAACTTTTATGACAGTCATACAAGCAACATGCAGTTTACAAGGGAACATATCGAAGTGAACATTTACAATACATACAGGTTTTTCAGAGGAAAACGGAAAACAGTAAAGTGGTTGGCGTTACATCGTCCAAAATTTACATCCGTGCAGTAGCTTGACTATGTCGGGAATTAGTGTCAAGTTATACAGACTTATAAAAGAATTGGGTCGAACAAGGGAACTCTTCAACGTCAAGGTAACAGTGTAGCCTTTGATTTATGTGCCCAGATCCAACAGTGAGATGTAGAAAGGGACAATCTCGTTTAAAGAATGTCTTGACAGCATCAAAGTATTTACGTGTGGCGGATTTTCTTAGTTCTGCTTTCCAGCCTGACTGCATTTAGTTCACACTGTAATTGTATCTCCTGAGTCAGTCAAATCAGATATTCAGAACGCAAAATGAAACACCTGATATCTCATGTTCATTCCCACAGTGTTTACTGTTGATGTCACCCGCCCATTTTGAAAATCTTTCTAATTCTTTTCAAACGACGAGCATTAGTTTGGCATAGATGCCACCTACGCAAACGTGCATGCAAAATCAACTTTACGACAAGCCGAATGGGACTTGAACTATAATCATACACAGGATATATAGATCGTTTTTCAGCTTACCGTAGCAATGTACAAAGATCGTTCAAAAGCAGTTTTTTGTACGGCAGTTATTTTCTGTGCCTCCAATGCATAACAATGCAGCACTTGGTCCATCAGAACGGTGTCTGTGGTACTCTCGCTCGTCTTGGAAATTTTCCAAGTGATAGTACGTATCAAGTGTCATTTTTACTAAATGTCCACAGAAAATCAACAGATAATTATGAGACCTTTGTGAGAGAACGTTTGTGATATTCAAATGGTGAAAAAGCATCACATGCTAGACGATATTTTTGTGCCTTATTGATGCATATCTATCTGCAGATCATGAGTTAAACACCGACTCACGTGTTGATCGCCACCCTTATTGATCTTATACGGGGTGCAACAAATTCACAAAAGGTCAACATTCAGCTGTTTATTATTGTTTAAGTGGTGCTTAACATCGTTTCAGTCGCAACGATTTGACTACTTTGCTAAACCTTACTGGTAAGCAAGTGATCTCGACTTCTCACTCACATGAAAGTGGTTTAACCCTTTGGGTCCGCTGAGTAGAAGGGCGACTGTTAATACCTCTTCGGAGATTAAACATGCATTTTCTCTCTGTCTGCTTGATGGTAAAACACTTAACTAACAGCCACTTTTTAGACCTACCAAGGATTACTGATATACGCTTCAGATTCTTAAAATCTGGAGGTAATCCCAAAGCCTTGGTGCAGACTGTGTGAACGCGACCTCGCTTTTTATTTCGGAAACACAATAGGCACTTTGACGCTGGATATTCGAGTTTTGTTCTACAGTTTTTTTTACACTGTAGGCTCTGTTCCTCTCTCCCCTGTCTGCCTATAAATCCGAGCTCGTTTTTATTTTCATAATTGTATGACAGTTAGGCAACAGCTTCAAACACTGATGTGCTTTATCGATAAACGCATGAATAGTCACCAGGTTTGTTTCGAGTGTAAACAACAGATCTAATGAAGGCGGTATCCACATCTTCGATATCGGTTTGTTCGCAGTTTTCGCCCATAGAAAGGTCGCAGTATTGGTTATCCTTGAGTAATATTATAGTGAAAACTCACTGAACAAAGTGATATTTTTATGTTGCCCAATTCTCAAGTACAATACAGTTGGATGGTCGCTTAGAATGTTTAAAAGAATGTCAGCTTCTGGACACAAAAAGGGATAACGTATGCGCACGTCGTGTGTTGATATAGGAAATGTGTCCATGTGAACTCCTCATCCTTCAATTAGGCATCAAGACGTTTGCAAACCTGTAGTTTACTATCGAGACGCATTGCATCTCCCTCCTGTAACTTAACCTGAATTCCAGCTCACAACATAACGAGTTCATCATCTGATCGTCTTGTCCATCTGTCTGATGGGGTTCTATGCCCATTTTCACTGGTCATCCAGTCTTCATAGTGCTGATTTTATTCGATGTTATTTCGTCTGATTTCACTTGTCCTCTGTAATTCGCCAGCTATGCGGTTTGGTTACATAACAGTAGCTGTATTGAGACAGTTTACCAACTGGTAGTTTGATTGCACCTTTGACTTTTTCGCATTCCAGCGAATTATCGACCACAAGGCTCTAGACTGTTTGGAATAATCGTATTTTTACCGGTTATGCCAGCAAAATTAGTTTTCATTCGAGTCAGTTGTCTGCGGCCGACCACGGACTGTCAGTTTCGCTTGGTCTTGTATGGGTGAGCAGCCACCTAAGAGACGTATTCTTTTGTGCCAGTTGATAATTTTGATCGGATTTTTCCGGGGTTTCGGAGCATTTCCCGTAGACAGAAACAACCATCTGAGTGCTATCCGCCTTGGAAATGCACCACATATATATACTGGTCACATAAAAAACAAAATGGATGCAAATGTACTTTATGTTATACTTGAATAACTTCATGCACTTTGTTTCTTTTTTCGTTAAAGAGTAATTTTCAGTGAGAACATCTTACATGCCAATCAACAAGGAGGACACCTTATGGAACTACAAAGTTCAGTTAGGATTACCAGAAGAAAACGCTGAGAAAACACTCAACATTCTCATGTTATTTCGGCACTGTGAAACAGTTGCAATACTGAACAAGCAGATCTAAGTTTAACTCGAACAGCGAGGTTCGGTGGAGTAGTTAACTGGCTATCAAGATTTCAGTCTCTCTGGGGTACTATATTGCATATCACTAGTTTTTCCGTTTGTTTGAACCTCCTCGTGGATTAGTAATCAAAATGACTTCTGACATTTACTTATTTCATGATTACTCGTTTGTTTCGATGAAGACGGATCTGTCATTTAATCATAGAGCCTGAAGTGCGTACTTCAACCTACCTTCACTACTCAGCCGGGAAACGTTTAAACACCTTATCCGAACAAAGATTTATCACTCGAGAATACTAACTCAGTTAGAACACCCATGAGAGACGTGAATACCAAGCTGTATGAATGAATGATCACATGCCACAAATCTGAGTGTCGACATTCAGCTGTGAGATTAAATGACAGGACAGCCTCCTTTTTATTGACCAGTTTGATGTAACTATTTCGGAAACGGGAAAGCGAAAGATGATATGTGAGTAAGTAAATAGTGAGAAACAAACATTTGTAGGTTGTAAAACATCTATTGACTACTAGACTGGTTAATTCATTTTATGAAATATTTTCTCGAACTAAGGTGAGATCGTATTTGGGCAACTTTGGGAAAACTACAGGTTATCAGTACAATACAATAACAGAGCAACACAATGAGATAGCTAAATCACAAACCTGGATAGTACTTTGTGAACAAAAAACTAGAAGGATTAAACTCTATATCTCTGTGTCAACCATAAAACGGTCATCTTAATCACCTTATTGCAACTGATCATGCAGAGAATGAACAACAAATCGCAAGTTGCGTGATAAAGCTATGCCATAACAAACTACTCATTCAGTCTGGTATGACTGGCATTTCTCCACGGTGATCAGATATAATGAGCTGTTTGGCTAACCTCTTGTGCAGCTGTTAAGTTCTACAGACAGTGAACCTCTTCGACCTAGCTAACCCACGCGCATTCCTCCATTAATTCCCATAGTACATTTCGCTTCTCAACTGGAAGCTGCTGCATCTTTCCAAGCACTAGCTCGGGAAGAAATTTACTTACTATGTCCTTGATCGAAGACAGGTAAGTCAGAAGTGCCAATAGTAACATCTTCTTCTAGCTTCCATGTTTCGCCGCCATGCACTCTCTGAGTACGCGATTGTTTCTTTCCATCAGTCCGTTAGATATGATGGTGTGCGAATCTTTTTGTCCCTTAAGCACTTTAAACGGCTTCAGAATATCTCACTGTCGAGGCAGGAGCCTGGATCAGTCAGTATTCGTTGTGATATTCCATGATAAAAAAACGATGTGTTTTGTAATGGCACCTGCAAGCCGATTATGCACAGTGGTTGTTCCAATCCGTCTTGTGAAACGCCTCATCATGACAACGATGTATTGGTTCCTGTAATTACCGTAAACGAGCCAAACGCGTCCACTGACCGAAATTTCCACAATTTTGACATATCCAGAATGGCTGAATGGGATACTGTTTTGGGTGGTTACCATTTCTCAGAAGGTAACACTGGTGGTACGTAGTTGTTATCATCTTTCATTCCCGGTCAGTAAGGCTTAGTTTTCATCAGCTCGCAATTTTGTTGGCATCCCTTAAGAGTCAGGTAATAATATTCCTTCAGAAGTCTCGCTCTCAACTCCGTCGGCATTACCACCATTGACACATTAGAATCCCGTCACCGTCCAACCGTAAATCTGATGAGTGCATTCTGAATACTTCTACTTTCGGGTGTCCTATGATTTCCGGATATTGTTCTACCGCCAACCACTGATCGATCACACCTCAAGTAGGCGCATCCATCCGTTTTTGTTGAGTCTGGTCTTCTTTGATCGTGCCCCATTTCAACACGGCCAACCCGGACGTCGTCTTCACAGAGTCCATCCGTGAGTTGTTTTCTGACACATGGGCTGGGAATGTAGTTGATTGTTCCGGAAACCTGATAAGCTTTAAGTTCACGCTTCTACAAAGATTGTTTTCACTCGATCTCACTGTTCGAATACACCTTACGTTCACGTTATCACCATCAGATCGATTTCCTCAGATTGTTACTGACGGACTTCCTGATCCGCAACGGCAAATCCGTATTTAACGTGTGTTGTCAGCAGTGTCCACTCCTTCCTTAGTCTCGTTATAAAACAGTATAATAAACATCCCTTGTATTGTTTGCGCATATGGACCGTAGTGTGGTGTGGAAAGGAGAAGCACTGGTTGTGTTGGGTTTGAAACAATTGGTTCCCTTGAACAGTTTGAAAAAAGCAGTTAGAAAACGAACACTGGTAGATGCAAGCATTTCGTATTGACTCGTCAGTACCAAATTTACAATAACACGGGTGCGTTTCTTTATAGCAAACAACTAATGACCTATCTTAACCCGCTGAATGATTATCCACCCCTCTAGCTGTTTGTTATAAAATACGCACCCGTGTTATTGTAAATTTGGTACTGACGAGTCAATACGAAATGCTTGCATCTACCAGTGTTCGTGTTCTAACTGCTGTGTTGGGTTTGTCAACTGTTATACCATCAAGTGACCAGCAGGTTCATTCTAGCAGACGCTAGATTTGAGAGAGCAAAATTGAGTTGAGTTGAGTTCTTCTGTTATTCCGAATTCGAAAAGTAGAACGGGGTTTAGTAACCTGAATGGTTTTTAGCTAGGTTCACGCATGAAGGAGGGATTTGGGGGGGACTAACAATTATGATGTAATATTTTCGGCTTAATATTGAAGTTAATAATTACAACACCACGTCTTCAACCAGAGGACAGTCGTCTCGTTGTGGCCGTTCAAAAGAACTCGAGTAGTACTTTATATATATATATATGTATATATATATGATATCATCCTGAACAAAACGTTGTGTCGTAGTTAACCGGTGCATCAGACACGCAAACTTCATTTCCGTAGCGACTTTCATTGAGACTAACTGAGAACTTCGGTTTGTAAACCATCCAACAGTTATTTGCAAGTTGTTGAAATATCTTCTGTTTGAATGCGAACATGATTACAGACATTCCAACTTCTTGTGTTTATTGGTCAACGCAGAGATATGGGTTGATTTGAGACAACTATCTGCCAACCATTGTTCCTTTGAACAACAACTCTAAACGATTCGCTCTATAATAACTCTTCCGGATGCTTTCTGGCACAAACCAGGGACGTGTCGAAGACCAAATAATGTCCCCAGATGGTTGTGGAGTGAATGTGGAAGGATCATAAATTCCATGTACCAAGGCATGCATTATGGTATTCAGGTATCACAAAAACATGCAACTGTTGATTGGTGCGTCATTTTTAATCCACGTTTCGTGTAGTGGTTCTATCAGCAAGCAAATCTGAGTAAACCAGCACTCATTCTTCCTCGGCTACAAGTCTTTGTCGAAACCTCTTCCACGTGGAACTCTTTTGTAAATCTGTTATTACATGCCTTAAGTTTGGTTGCAACGTGTTTTGTAGCCAAAAATATTCGTGGTCCGATAGCCAACAGCTCTTGGTCAACAGATCAGCACCTGACCAAGACAGTGAGAAGCATAGTACACATTCCAGCTATCACTGATGCGAGATTACTGTGCCAAATCGTCTAAACAAATGATGCTAACATTTAGTTGCATCTATTGTTCTAAGAACTCTAACGTGAATCCGATCCTGATCTATAAACTATCGGATGTAGGTTAACGGTTTGCCTCTGGCCAACTGGTCAGAATTACCAGTGGAGTCTTCCTAGACATAATCTTTTTTGCGCTTTTTTACCTCGTGAACTGTAAGTAGTAGCTTAATAAAATTCTCAAGCATATGGGGGCAAGTTAGAGCAGAAAACGTCACTGAAAGTCAAAGTGGTGTCTAGGGATGTCTGTTCAAACCGTAATTAAAAGAGTGGCTATGTCGGTTAATTGGATGCGCCGAACAAAACATGATGAGTGAAACATTACAAACTGCGAAAATAATTTAACTCAATCAACAGTATGTATAATCTCACTTAGTACCCAATGAAATTCTTGTTTATTGGACTCATCAATGTAAATTATTTTCCTTCTATGGTAAAAAAAATAATTTTTTAAAGTCAGGATCATGTGTTCAGCATTAGTATGATTTTCGAAAGGTGGATATATATTCTATGGACGATGGATTTTCATCGATTGTCTGGGAGCGGACATTTCGAAACTTTGGCTTAAGTGAACTGCGCATATTATGTGATAATCAAAACGACAACTAGTATGTTCGGTAAATGAAACATTTCATTCTTCTTCCTTTCTGCCAGTTAAACGACTATACTGTTACAACAGGAAAACGACCGAGTACTTGTGCCTTTCTTCTGGAGTGAATGATCAATTCCTTAAAGGCCAATTGGCTACGTCTAAAAGAATACTAAACCTCTTTCTTTCCAAGTCGGCCAATTGGTACATTTGTGGCACAATGTGGAACAACTGTAAAATGTGCTGCTCGTCACATGGAGTATAGTTACATGACAAACGGTTCAATCTCAGGTTACTTATACTACGACATAGCAAATGCTGTGTAGTTTAAGTGATGATATATCAACGTAAGCTGGTATTCGGAACGCGTGGTGCCATCCATCGTGGACCTCCCCCACTCTACTGAAGGCAGTATAGTAACCTGGGGTGTACGTGTAGAGTAGTCGTTAGCTATATGATCAAGTGTCTGGACTCAAATAATACTTTCACTTTTGTTCACTTAATCCAGATAAACACTGACCTAAATGCACATCCTCTGTTTCGCATGTGTCCTACTCGATTAACAGGTGAATCACATGTCACCGCTGCTTCACTATCAAAGGCAGCACACTGACTGGTTCCATCGAGGTCGGAAAATAACAGTTCGAATACCCACTGTGGGCTACATCTGCATTGTAAGTTGCTGCAATGTGAATTGGGAGTAGGCGACAACGGAGATTAAACGTAATCTTCACAATTGTGTCACAGCCATTCAGGATTTGGTCAATCGATCGGCCATCTGTGCTAATTGTTCTGGTCGGCTTATCGTACAAACTGACGCACAAGTAAATTGTCGCGCTAAACGAGGATCTTGAAACGCCGTCAGGGTAAATGTACGGACCGTATACTAGAGTCGTTCAACAAGCTACAACCCAATCCTGCCTTATGGCGAGTGAACATCTCTCAAATTTGGCGCTTTTGGTGAGCACTATCTCCGAATTAATTGCGGTGCGCAACTTCTCGACCTAATTACACCCCAGTTCGAACAACCACTGCGGCTAAACGAAGCATAGGTTTAGAAGGATTATAGACATCCTGCAAGTAAGAAAAGTCTAAGAACTTCACATACATTAAAAAAATCAGTTAAATCCATTTAATTTTTCTCGTTTCGGATGTGTATGCTACGTTGGATAAATTACAATTAAAACGTTTGTGTCTTCTGCGCAGTTGTACTGTGAGGATAATTTACATTCAACCATTTCGAATTCCAATGGTCCTGTGGTAATCTTTATGAGATCACAAAACTCTCCGTTTTTTATACAAGCATAAACTTACATTTCAGATATCTACGACCAATTTTAACGCATTTCAATCTTCATATTTGTCACAAGCTAGTAGAAGCTAATCTTAAGTGTAACACATCAAATTCTAAGAGAAATATTAGTGTTTTTTCGTGTGCCTTTCATTTCAGTGACATTTTTTTTATTCGCCACATTTTAAAAAAATATCCAACCTCTCTAATGGCTTTCATGTTGACTGTAGGATTAAAAAGTAGACAACTTAGTACCTTCAATCATGGGACAGGAACAATTAAACAGGTCGCCGATCAGTTCATCACCCGAAATCATGTTCACCGACTGAAGTGACGATTTACTCAGCCCTTTTGATGAGAAATATAACGCACACCTGTACGTTTTAATAATCTTCGGCGAGTTTACCTGACTGCAAAGATTGAGCGTAAAAGTGTTCTTGTGATCAATTCAGAGGAGAGTGGTAGCTATATCGCTGTGCGTTTTACCGGAACATGACAGAGATACGCCAAAAAATATAAATAATTGACTTAAGTTTCAACACAGACTGTATACACAGTAGCCGTCACTTGCAATTATGATGCAGTAAAACAAATTGCAATTTGGTGCGCAGTCCTGTTTTCAGATGATACCGTCACTCGCATGGTTACAAGTTCGACCCTTTTCCATGGTCAGTCAGCCTAATAACTAACTTTACCCCAGCTTGAATTTTCGTGTGCTCATACAACGTGGTTGTCCCGCTTTGTTCAATCCACAGCATAGTAACGGAGATATATCCATGTGCTCGGACTCATCCGAATTGGCACCTATATGACTTTTGAATACACCAAACTACGAGGCAGACAGCGGTATATGACCCATTTTGCCCTCGCTTATACTGGTTCGGCTTGCGCCAAAATGAGCGGACATGAAAAACCGAAAACATCACCAGAGTTGAACTTCACGACTATACTTATCGTTCGTTAAAATTTTCCGTCCGGGGATGAGTATCGTGATACATGTCAATAATATAGGTTTACTCTGGTGTAGCGATATACTATGAGGTGATCTGTGCCCGTCGCAATCACTGGGATACACGCAGGTCACAAAAATGACATTAACGACCTGCCTCACTCAACGACCATGTGACTGATAGTCTATAGAGGATCGAAGACTTAGCTCGTCTGCTGGTTTGAGCCTCGTTCAGAAGATCTTCGTCTGTTGTGACCAAACGATTACAAAAATACTGTTATACTAACAGGGTGTGGACAAGTTATATACCACCCATATTAAACGCTTCATCACGATCGATGTCAATAAGACCAGTGATTTACTGGATGAGTGTTCCTGTTCTTAGTACAAAGAGATGACTGTTCAAACCTCAATCGTTGGGTTCGAATAAAAACAAATCAGGGTGTGGTGGGTTGAATGAATTACGTGCATTATGGAAAATTTGCAAATTAAGTGAAGTTGTCAGCTTTAGCGCCATAGGCTGTTTGCTGACCTGTATCATGCTAATTCAGATGTGGGTTGTGTACAGTCATGCTGCCCAACTCTAGAAGAGATCCATCACACAGCGGCATCACAAAATGACATCATCCTTTAATTACGACCGACCTTATCCCTCTTCTGTTGTCCTCAACTAGCACGTCGAACAGATCACTGATGTGATCGATTAGAAAACAACTTTTTTCGTGCTTTTTATGGTTATCAGGAAAAATTTAACGCTTTTAACAAAAGTTAATAACACAGGTTCTGGCTACTAATTAATTAAAATGAAAATGAAAAGAAAACGTTGAATATATTTTATTTCTAACAAAATCGATTATCTTCATTGGAGATAACACGTACACCTTATACGTACCACAGCCGTAACAGTTTTCTTTGATAGCTTTCTGTGACAATACATTATTATGGACGTGACAGGTAAAATCCATCACTGAAAGACCAATAGTGAAGACTTGGACGTCATTCCTATCTGTGCAACGTTATACGTCCGCAACAGGGATAACGGAAGAGACTTATCTAGAACGTAGACAACGGCAATCAAGGATTGCTAAAAACACCACTTGTGTTGCGACCACGCCACCAATCACAGAGATTGTATATGACCAATGAGGTAGTTTCCAATAGGTGTAGAGTAGGTTACCCACCATGACGGATGAAGCTGCAACAATTAAAATCAACATTTTGAAAGTTTCACAAAAAACTCCTGGGATCCATTTAGTATTACACATCCCAAATACATCGATCATAAATATCAGACCCAAGCCGGCCAGGCCAGCTAACAGTAGAATGAGAACAACGTAGATTTGAATTGTCTTGAAACACTGCGTGAGCAAATTTCCACATGGCCAGTCCGCAGTGGCCAACGCGTAGCTTAGTAATCCGATCGATAGCGTCAGTAAGGGAAGATGCAAATGTTTTGCGTTTGCTACTCCTCCAGCCATATAACCAGCTGGCGTTTTAATAAGTTAAACAACAGAAGATCCGCGAGATACCAGTATGGTGTCGGTGCCACCTCTGATTGTGCAAATGTCTAACTTCTTATCATCTTATACTTTCGTCTGATGATCAGAGAACTCACGGCGATCGTGTGTGTGCACACACACGTCTTCTGGGCATGGAGGTCATCTGGTATGTACCACATTATTATTCGCGCTCACTTCAAATGAGTAAACGTTGATGTGTGCTCAATTAACACATACCTCAGTGTGCACATGCGCATGTGCTTTCTTATATCCGTGTGAGAAAGTACTCGCTTAGGTCTGGTATTTGCGTGATGATTCGCACAAATCAAGTATTACGCGCTTATATGCAGGCTCGTCTATTCACATGCATGAGTGCACCCACACAAGCGCCCGAGTGAAGATCTGATCAGAAGTACACATCCAACTTCCATCATTTGAATGTGGTGGTGACAGGTGAATCATGCATACCAGGATATGGGATGTGAAATCGATAACCACATAACAGTTTCAAATGCAAACGCTGGTCAACAGAATCTCATCGATTTTGGCCAACCTGTCCGCATGCGGACTGAAGCGTAAAAAGTGAACAAATTGGTTTGGTTGTCGATAGTACATATTTTGATATAGTGAAATTATGCATATGCATATATGTTTGTATGTACACATATACTCAAAGTAGTGAGGAAAGCACGCTCGCTGTTAATGCAAATGATATCATTCGTTCAGATAGAAATTCACACACAACGGATAGAATGCACGGCCTGGAGCATAAGTACATTGGAGAGTCAAAACCTATTCAGTTTATTAAATCAGGTGAAATCAATCGATTGTCAGTTGTGTTCCCGTTTGAGTTCAGGTTATCTCTAATAGGGGTGTAAATACTTCATTATGACATTCACAGTCGGGTAATGTGCCACCATCCAGACGTCTACCTTGGTCAGTTTGCCATGTTCTTGGGTTTCGCTGATACGAAAACGGCCGTAGTAATATAAATGCAATTAGAATTGGGCAATATTTTTGGCGAGTTTTACGTGATTTCAAACTTTTAAACTAGTTAAACGAAATAATACATACACTCAATGTTCTGACAACAAAAGGCACTTGGCCTGCGGAGTCGTTTGTTGCATGAAATCCCGTTCAGAATATGTTGAAACATGGTGTGGGGGACTGTCAGGCCGGAAGTGCGAGCATTCCAACTCTCGGCGGAATACCCCAACGCAGGGGGAGGTGCGTTCAAAAACCCACGGTGAGCGGATGGAGAACGGCGTGGGCGACCGGATGAGTCATCGCTCGACCGGATCGGACCAACGGGCGAGA
>JTDE01002909.1:18002-63484 GCA_014338405.1 Paragonimus skrjabini miyazakii | reverse complement strand
TCTTGTTCTGCCCTGAATCAAGAGGTTTACAACCTCCCCGATAGACTGCGTATAGCCGTGAATCCTGACAGGTTCTACACAAACTTGTTACGGGAAAAGGTTGCTTTGCTTTTGAGATTCTACACAGTTGGTTAGGTGGGTAACTAGGTGCAAATGTGAAATTTCTGAGATTCCGACGTAGCTTTGTAGCTCAGCTGGTAGAGCGCTCGCCGCGTTTGGGCATGATGTTTCTGTCGCTGGTTCGAATCCAGCCGAATTCCAAATTTTTCGCAATTGGATCTCTTCTAAATGATCAAATCTGCCAAACTACTTATCAGTAATTACTGACGAATTACACGATAGATGAAAATCACTCAACGCATTCATTTAACACTCTCCACTAGGCAACAACGTTTTCGTTTGTTCATCCGAAATAATCTAGTCTATCAAGGAGAAAGAGAGATTAGTTTGCAGCCGACTTCTGCAAACTGGAATGTTGAACCATCAGTTGATAAGTTTGTCTAACCAGAGCAGCCGAAAACATCAAATCTATTTCCACTGCATTACAGGTATCTTGGAGGCGACCTTAGTCTCCTCGACAAAAGTGACCATACATCAAACCTCCTGCTAGAATATCTTTCTTTCTTCAGAAAAAAATCAAATCCAAAGAGATCTTTTTCTGAAGTTAGAATACGGAATGAATCGGCTAGTGTGTAGGGAGAAAATTTCTCGACAAGTAAGACCAGTTTGTGTCAAAACACACAGTCATCACAGCCAGATCTGCCGAAATCTTCATTTATCTGCTACGTCGGTACGCGTGTGGGGGTAACATGCAACAAAATTCAATGGTTATTTTCCTATGTCATTCATATAGGCCTCTAATATACACAGGTATCGGGGTTTTGCCTGGGTTTCTTTCAGTTTTCGTTGTTGACCTGATAGCACACAAGCAACTTAATGAGAAATTCATTTTTCCAGTCCCTAGTCATAATGTTGTATGACAGGCAGTTTCGTTGTGAGTAGTATACTACTCACAAGTAGTAGGTTACCCACAGGCAACGTTCAGGAACAAAAGGGCAAGCTGTGAATGCCAGGAAGACGGAGGACAAGGAGAGACTATCGAAATAGTGTGTACGCGCTCGGCAGAAGTTCCACTAAGGCGAATGACAATGATGGATGTGAATGTATAAATAACTTGCAAACGAGTATACGCGTTTGAGGTTTGATTTTTGACATGACCTATATGGGCGTTTGTGCAATAAACGAATTCTCGGGCCAAGCGTCTTTTGCGGTCACAACAATAGTATGATAATTTGGAGCCGTTTGATGACAATAATTTCTGACCAACTGAAAAAAACAGAAACAGTCAGTGGAATTATTCTTAACCACATGTACACGTGTGTGAAATGATACCACCTGGTATTGGATATGTCCTATCACTATGTGCAATTTTATGTTGTCCAGACACTACTGTAAGTGTCATATACGGTTTCCGCCTCGAGCTGTAATAAAAATGTGATTAGACTTTGTAGATTTATGTAAGGCAATGTTAGATGACCAGTTTAAAAGATCTATTTTAAGGAATACAAGTTGTATAGAGCAGAATCATATGCACCGCCTGCAGACCAATCAGTTACTGAACACGACAGAGACACGAAACAATAAACAACAAACGCTTCGATTGTTTCGAGAGCTGCTCCATGCCCAAGGGTTCTCAGTAACGCCGCATCTATCTGCGTCGGTGGCAGATAAAACCGTGATATAAAAGATTGCGTAACGAGCATTTCATTGAAATCGCCTTTACTAGAAAAAGACCGTTTGCAGTAAACGTTCTCGTTTTATCACGCGTATGTTAGCCAACTGCTGGTGCCAAAGTTTTGCAATTCAAGCCTTTGTTGGAAAGCATAGTTTTACGAACGACGTGTTTTTTCTTGGATGGAACCAAGTCAGCTGCGTAGCAAGCTCTTACTCTCCAAAGAATGAATACTTAGCTGCAAAGTAATACAGCTTACCAAAATGTGAATCACAAGGGCTGAGTGAAAGTGGAGTCGAGAGATTTGAAGTTCGTTGATATAGTAATAAAGCAAAAAACGGCTTACCTCACCATGCACGCAGCCGAACAAGGTAATC
Source organism: Paragonimus skrjabini miyazakii (assembly GCA_014338405.1). Lineage (NCBI taxonomy): Eukaryota > Metazoa > Platyhelminthes > Trematoda > Plagiorchiida > Troglotrematidae > Paragonimus > Paragonimus skrjabini miyazakii. The sequence goes on along the minus strand of JTDE01002909.1, from coordinate 61,375 downwards.
TTAAGAACTTGGTTCAAGATCAACCATAACTGCGACAAGGTAATGACGAGCATAAACGTGTAGATGTTACATGACTCGTTGGAGACTTACATGTCACATGCGACAGCATGAGTGGCATCCATGATGTGTTTGTCAATCACCCACCTGCTTGCTTTCAGATGGAATTCAACGATGACATAGAAAAATTGTATAATTACTGCCACCACACGAAACTTGGTCAATTTCGTAAAATTAAGGCAATGGCTTGTAGTGCCAAAGCAATCTGTTTGTCTGACAGACTTGTGTGTAGACCACAGCTTAAATGGTAATTCGAGCCGAGTCAGGCTCGTTTGGTAATTGAGAGTGTGATCGGAAAAAAACCGTCAGTTGTTAATTATGTTAACCCGAACTTCAGTGCCTGCTATTCAAAATCATCGCCAACTAACATGCTAGCTTTGGATTTATAAACTAAGTGTAGGCTGAAAGAGATTCGAAGGAGTAACGTTCGGTGGAAACCATGCTCAAACCCATGCGTTGTTGACTCCAACGTAACCAGTACCATGTATTAAACCATTGTAGGTTTTGATATGCTCATAATAAGCAGGCCGTTATACTTGAGATGAGCAGTCAACTCCTGAACAAACAAAGTTTAAGCAGATCACATTTCTATTTCTGTTTGTTTCAACCCAAAATTTCATAGGTTATAATTTCTTAGGATCAGGTAACTACCTGAAAATGATGCACTACGTGTTTATACTACTTAACGAGTGTAGTGAGGAGGAACAGTCACGCTATGTTACTGGAGAGTACTCAAGCAGAGGCACGTATTTAGGTACTGAAGTGACCTGGGGAGAAATACCAGAAGGAAAATCGGAGTGTACCCCGGCAAACAAACTGATTTCTCTACATGAACTTAACATTGGTACCCGTAGTGTGCCGCGATTATCGTTATGCTAATGAGTGCTAGTGTCTAAGATTACGTTGAAGCCATATCTGAATAAACAATCCTTGTGGCAATCGCTTTCTTGGCTCACACCATCAATCGTTCCTATGCCACTCTTTAGTGATAAATCTGTGGCTTTTATGGTTTGAAATTTTTTATGTTAATATCCTACGAAACTTTTCGCGTTTTGTGATAATTAGCTTTCATATCTTCACGTGCCTGCTGAACATCAAGAACAAATCACGGAGATTAGATTTTTTAATGACAATGTGAAGCAGTGAACTTTTAACTATGGATGATTCTGTCTCAGATGACATGGTCCAGAAGAAATATTTCACGTTGAGTTTAACGACGACGCGAGCTCATTCATACATAACTGTATGTTGATACAGTTGAATAAATAGTGAAATTTCACTAGCATTGACAGCCAATTATCTTGTGATTCACTACGGATCTCAAATACAATAGTACCACGGTTAAAAAGTAATCTAATTATGAAACCTGCTTGGTTCTTAATGTGGACACCATCATTTGTGATACCACGTCTAATATCAATGAACTTTTAGTGTGAGGAAATCACCCGATATGTTCATTGATTGTGCACTGTTTTTAATATTTCTACTATGTACCGTTTCATATTGTTGATTCAATGACCTTAGTCACATGCTATTTAAAAATGCGCTGCTTACATCTCACAAGTCCAGTTTGTTCATCCAAGTTTTGTGAGAGTGGACTGTTATGGTAAAACCCATCTTAAAGAGTTGACCATTGTTGGTAATTTTTTGTTGATTCTTGGAAGTAGAAAGTATATCACTTGATTTTACACGCAAATCGTACGAAAACATAATAACTGGACATAGTCTCACTAACTGTATGCTATCGGGTGGGGCTAGTTTGAAAACCCGGTTTATTGTAAATCAATCTCTGTCCCGTTTCTAGATCCCATAATTTCGGATGGGCAAACAGAATTATTGATGCTCAACGGACGGTGGATAGGCTGGAGACTATTTGGTGAAGTAGCGATGCTTCGTTTTAAGTTTGAATTTCCTGTTTACGGTTAGTGCTTTCACTTGGGCGGTAGGTGTTTGGGGGGTCATTCTCCTAACAGCTTTTGGGTATTTCCCAATGCTACTGACAACACGTGCTATCCGCAGTGTACGAATGTATATTAGTTCAGAGTAAAACATAAATTTACTCTATGCTGTTGAAATATGTGACTACATTTGCTGTTTATCTACAGTTTTTTGTTTATATATGTAAGTTGATTGCCTAACTGATCAATTAAGTTGTCCACCAACAAGAGTCTCTTATTTGTAGTTTTGGTAACTCGTGATTACGAGCTGTTATCGATTATGGCCTATTTTTTATTGCAATTTCTATTATGTAAAATGCATTAGCTAAAAAATGTCGGAAACGATAGGTTGTTTGAATTACAGTACAACAAAGTTCACTACGTCTTCAAAAGTGCTTGCTCCAGTCTACTACACTTATCCAACTAACCCCAGACAGTAAGCGGATTAAGATTGAGTGTAAGGGCCTATTAGTATTGTGAACTAAGAATGTGAATAGCATAAGGACTGCTTATTCGAAAAACCAACACATAGAGTATACGCTTCGAAACCATAACAAACGAACACACTCATTTGCATACAACAGTGATTTAAGGAAGTCATGGTTGCCACGGTTGCTAGTGCCTCTCTCATGTATAGAAAGATAATTTCGTGCTAAAATACACTCCAGTGTTTCTTCTTGAATTTCTACCCCGATGATTCGGTATCCAAAAACATGGTAACGCCTCATTGTTACGTAGCAGGGTGAATAGTATAACGTGATCGCCCGTCATTACTATACTAGTATACAGAACAAGCCCTTTCCAGGGCAACGTAAAACAGTTCTTTTGAATGCGCATAGCGGCCTGCGGTTTTAATAAAAAGTGCTTCAGTATTTCGAAGAAGACATGCATTGGGCGTTTTGTGGGTGACAGTGAACCTATTAGTTTCGTCGGGTAGGTGGCGATTCCGTTGTGGCTGACGCACACTGCTGTAGACCCGACTGGTTATGACGGAGATTAACATCGCGCCGGTCGGTTGAGCAGTATGGCGGTTAATACGGTTCAACATACTTGCTGATATGTTGTATGGAAGATTAAGGCATTTTGTTCTGTTGATAGATTCGAAAACGAGGTCGGAAACGTAGTGTTGCTCGTTCTGTGCAATAATATATTTTACTGCACTTTCATAGTTGCATACTTCATAGTCATCTTACGTGTCTTTAATGCAGCTCACTTGATTGTCCTTCTACAGAATTGTTGGTATTTGAACACCTACAGTCAAGCAGCCGTCCGCCAGAGAACACGCATTGTCAATATGGGTCAGGTATCTCCTAAATAGACAAAACCGACCACCAGTTGTAGATGTGAACTCACGAACACACGGACAATCGGTTCAAGTACCGTATTATGCAACCGACTTTCACAGCATTAATTGCCGTTACCATCAACCGAGTTTACAAGCAGCCAAGATCCGTCATCGCGCAGTGGACACTGTAGATTCTGTTGCGACCAGTAGGTTCACGGACATCTAAACGGCCACAAATTATTGTCTTATCATTCAGTTGATAGATAGAAAACTTTGTTGTAAACACCTTTGAAACAAAGACAAAATGTGACGATATAAATAATGCTACGCCTTCCACAATATCCACTCGGGACAGCTTTACGCAGGTAACGTGTTTTTTGCATATATTTCTCATTTCACAGTGTGATAAGATTATTGGAAGCGTTGAATTGTTCTTCATCACTTGAACTTGCTCATTTACGGGATTGAGATCATGCGTTCGGATGTCGAACACACTAAACTTGGTCAGGCCTTCTGTTTCCTTCACTTCGTATGATTACTAATTCAACCTGCCCAATTTGACAAATGAAATACTTGTCAACTAAGCCGTGGTTGAGAGTTTATTGCATTCGCGTTAATTGGTGTTGCTTACATGTGCAATAGTTCTTGTGGTAACCAAAAGTTAAGCAAATATGTGAAACGATTTACGTTACGGATTCTAGTATCATCCCTCCGAATTCAGTACACAAAGTGAATCAACAATCAACGTTATACCAATACGATTGGTATAATTTTCGGAGTAAATTCGTTTTAAATCTAACTTCGTGTTATTACAAGTGGGGAATCGGGCTACACGACTCTGAAGAAGGCAAGAACAATGTAATGCAGCTTGACATTTCTTAGGTAATTTTAACATATCTATATATAACATAATTTGCCTACAATAAACTGCTTGGTGAATGTGTTTGCATAATATGTTTATCAGTAGGGATGACGGTATAATTCCTTTCAACCGGTGACAGCCAACTGAGATGGCAGCACAAACGAAAAAGCATTTCGGAAATTTTGGAAATTTTGGGCTTCGAATGGCGTGATACGGAAAAATGATACAAAACCATCGGTTACAGTTATGATCTGATAAGGTGCAATTCCAAAAAGAGCGGGTTTGAAAAGGCCGTTCCGAACATTTGACTGATTGACAGTCGACCACAGATGAATTACTGTTAGTATGCCCTTCCAAGTTGGTGGTCGACAACACGATGGAACCACAGTAGTGGCATGAGGTCCGTATCTCAAGAAGCGGCATAAAATGCACGTTGAAAACCCACGTCTCCTTTATCTAGTGAAATATGCAGACGGCGAAACTGTGTGGAACTGAAACCAATAAAATACAAGGTAGGTTGATTATCAAGGTCAGTCGCGACCAGTCAGAGAGCGATCAAATAAAGTAATTGGTTCAGCGCTGTGTGTGTAACATCTCCCTTATTCTCAACGAACATAAAAAGTCTCAAGTTTACGTTGGTCAACTGGTTTCATTACGCACTGCGACTATCGGAGCTAAGCTGGCGTGTCAGTTTGCTCCGTGTGTCGAACCAGACTACTTTGGGTCAGTGTGCATGACGCCATTTTTTGTCAAACTGACCAGCAGGTGTCTCCCAAACGGAAAACGTGCATCACCGAGCTTGGATAAGAACCGCAGTTATAAAATCAATCAACAATACATTAATGTCACACCGTGTCGGGAGCAGTCACCAAGTCGACGGGTCAAAACATTTTGGGTAGTGTACAAGTTTCTAACAGCCCGACCAGTTGAGATTTTGGCGACAGTCCATGACTGCTGTAACTTTGACTCTAGCCAGTTAGACATCTCATTTCCTTTATAACATTCATCGTAAATTTATTGACCTAATGACGAATTATGGAAAAGATATTTGCCATGTTCTGAGACATCCAAACATTAATACATATGATACATGACCCCATACTTTAACTTCGTTCAACCTGACATTCACTGCTGTTAGCCTGCCTTAAATCCTACGGCAATCAGCTAATTCCTAGTGTGCAGCGTTTATTCAAAGACTGAAGCTTTACTTGAAGTGAATTATCCAGTAATCTTGTTTGAGTTTTATGCTGCTGAGTGTGCTGCAGCTGTAAACTACTCACTTGTAAAGTTGAAGGGACATTTGTTTGATACAATTAAGTATATTTCGTAATTTGGTCAACCTGGCGACCTTAAGAAGTACCGGACGAATTTACCCTACTTACGGACTTACATTCACACTATGAGTACCTGCCGAAGCCTATATTTGAATACCAGTCGTCAAAAGACAAACACTTTTGTTGCTGTCGTTAAGCTCTGACGTTAGACCTAATCTGTATACAACACTTTTTGGTAACTAGCTATGAATTTATTTGAGAATGCCCTATAGTTTTAGCATCGAATTCGTGGTTCAATCCGGTGAGATTCCAACAAAAGTGCACACTAAACGAGCAGACCTTGAACCTGTTCTCTTTAGGTAATCGCGGTGACCACTGACAAACGAACCAAGCGAGCTTCAACAAATCTAACATCATATATGGTGCGTTTGAAAATACCCACAGACAAGGAATACGTAATCTTCTAAACAAACTTGATTCATTTTCATCAATCCTTGTCTTCAAGTAGTTATTTTGGAAGACCCTCTCAGTCTATCGGTAAAGTCACATCCTGCTTTACTGTCGATTCAATTGTTCTTCTGGATACACTCATTCTTCAAGCCGTGTGCGTTTCATACTATTTACCGACAGCGCACTCCTAAGGTGGTTTCCGTGCGTTTTGGACACCAAACTATAATTTGTGTCACTTGCTGTTAAAGTACTGCTGGTCAGATTAGAGTTACTTTAATCGTTAGTATTTTGATTCAAGTTTTTTGTACAACAATTTTCCTTCCTCAAAAATAACTACTGGTTCGACATTTTTTGGTGCTTGGTCTACTTTTTTTTAACAACAAACTATCGCAGTTATTCTTCCGTGAATACTCTCATTAACTCATGAGAGGACATCGTCCGTACATGTAAATAAGGCCTTCACCAAAACTACACTCATGTATCATTTCTTTCTTTCCCGCTAGATTCACAGATTTCCTTCTGAATTTGTTCAGTTGTGCTGTTCGTGCGTTGTCTTCCCACAAAGATACCATACTATTGCCATATCTTCTAAGCGTTTGTCAAACTGCAGTGAGATAACTTACAAGGTAACCAATAAAATTTTATCATAATGACCTCTGTCAATTAACTTGGAACCTCGTAAATCTATTCCTGATTCGTTAATTAGGTTAAGATGTGATCCCTTATTTGTTAGGGTTGGTTTTACAGCGGTTTATTTTGTCACAGCTGGATCGATTGCTGATCAGCTCAGATTCTAATATTTGGTAATTTTCAACAACAGATGTGGAACAGTAATCTCCTTCCATTACTGCTGTTAATAACTGCCTTTTTATGAATTACCTGCGTATAAAACTCAAGCGTGTTGAATATTCACTTTGTCCTATTCCCTTGATTTAAAATGACCGTCATGGGTTGTGTACAACCTCGCCGATTTTAACGATTCCCGATTTGTTTTGTTTCACTTTTAATCAGCCTAACGCCCAAGTAACCCGCTCTTTCCAGAACACTCTACTGTCCTCACCGGTTGACTGGTCGACTGTGATAAGCTAATCTATGGAGATGGTTTAGCAGAATTCTGGGCATAAATCCAATCCACTAAACCTGACTTGTCTTTATGGTATGGTCAATTTATATCACCTTGATAGTATGAAACTGTGTTAAGCTGTCCAGTTCTATCACGTTAACTTGGTCCTACGATCCGGCTTACTTCGGTGATTCAACATCAGACTAGTTACATGACAGTAAATATCAGAACAGTTACTAGGAGGTAGAAGTCACAGTAGTCAGTGACATAAAACTCCAAATCATCCTGGAATGAGGTGTAACGAGGTAACGAGGCTTTGGTGATGACCAGAGTACGATGTTTGACCATTTTGGACACCTAGCTACGCATGCGGAGATTTTGTGAAGAAATCAGTTCCGACATCTTGCGTCAATGAGATGCAGCAATATTGCATTCCGAAATAATATTTTCTGTTTGTATTGACATTCATATTACCTCAAGAAATGGTGCACAGCTGTGCGATCCGCGTAACCCAGTTCGCAAACCGAAGGGTATGGCTAGGAGCAGCACAAGGTTGTGCGCTAAGGCAACATGTGTTCCAGTTATGAGCACAAGGATTCAATCTTAATTTAACCTGCATCACATTGAAATTTTTATCTTCCCGTAATCTGTTAATCTAGAGAATTCAGCCAAATAATTCGCAAATAATCGTCATCTGAACTTTTGATTCTTGTTACGATAGGCTTCAAGTGTTTTTCGAAAGCGTTTCAAGATAAGCATTCTTTGTCAAAATCCTTTCCAATAGTCTATTATTTATCACTGTTTCAATAATGTTTGAATATTACGTATATAATTTGACAAACTCTGGTAACTGTTTCTCACCCATTCATTACGTCAATAACAACTAATGCTGATCTAGTCTGCTCGAAATTCACACCATGTTTCATCTCCAGCCAACCGCATAAACGTTGCGTCCATTCTGATGACAGGTAATGATGAAGTAACTGTTCTACCCGCGCAACAGCAATCTGACGTGTGATATGAATATGAGTTTAACGGTTCATTTTGTTGTAACCGGAATATTTCCACATGAGCATTTCAAACTTTATTGCCTCTATTGAACTGTTAGCAAAACGATCAATATCAAATTAACGAGGGTTAGTCTTCCGGAAAGTCGCTTTGTTAGACAGAGTCGACTCCTATTCTCGGTTCAGTTGGTTTCAATTGGTTCACAACAATGCACTCGAATGTTCAGTCCTGGAAAGTGCATTTCTGATACGCTCAGTTAGGCAGAACGGGTTAACACAACTCGCGCGTTTTTTATTGGTTAATTATACTGGGAAGAGATATCCCTTGGTGTAGGTGTTATAACCTTCACTAGTGGTACAAGGCTTATGGGAGGAGACAGTATAGAACAGTTGCTAGTGGTATCTGGTTTTGCAAGGTCGGAGATTGAATCACAACCTGGTAAGTAACGATAAGTTTTAACTATCTGTTAAGTACGATAAGTAACTGTCATATTCATCCGGTTGACGACAAGTTTTGATCCACTTTCTAACACTGGTGCACTGTATTGTGCAAATAAATAACAACAAATAGTTTCAGTGATATAATCGATAAACGTGAACAAAAATAAACAGTAAAATACGAAATATATTTCGGCCAATTTAAGTGATTACCGTGGCTGAGCACTTACTAAAATCTTTCTAAAGCTTCTCAGAGTTTCGACGTATGTATCAGACTGTGCGAACCTTAGATTGTTCATCAATGGTGCCGTGATTCCATACCGTATAATTCATTAGGCTAAAACTTATCCGAGTGAAGGTGATGATTTGGCGATGTCGATGGGAGGTGTATTATTGGAAGCTATTCCCTGATTTCCACTTCAGATGATGTACACTCATGTTGAAGTTGAACCCGTTTGATGCCACCTTATGAAAGATATCTGCCTGATTGAATGAGCACTGAACAGGGCAAAAATACTTGCTCGAACGCTTCATCAGCCGAATTACACTTTATCGTGAGCGATCCAGTATTGACCTACAATATGTTATATTGCTCTTTGGTACCTGTTGAGCACATTCTTTTGCATAAGTCAACAACACGTGACTTCCAGCAGGTGTATGATGTGTAATACTAGACGGATCATTTAGTCATTGATGTCATCTAGATAACGATGAAATAGTGTTCGACCCCCGACGTCTGGGCCGGAGAATCCTTGTATGCTGGTATGCGGGATAACTCTCATCATTTCCAGTCTACTGTACTTAATCCTAATCATGTATGTGCTGCGTTCTCGGATGAATTGCCAGGCGAGAACTATGGGTAGCACGAAGTGGGTAAAATGATACATGTTGCATGCAAATTAGCATTGCTGACATCAACTTATGTCCGCAGGGCGACAGTTTTTTTTTTACCTGTAACACAGTACCAACTGTGTCATTAAGTTGCGTGAGAAGATTGAGCTAATGAAGACAGCGGTGTTTGACAACAAAGACTGGCTCATTTACCCTGCACCTCAGATTGCAAGGGATAGAATATTGATGAAAAACTTCTCGTCAGCTCTTGGGAAGTAGGTTAACGAACCTAGGATCAAATTTGCATTGACGATTGGATCTGGTGGACAGCTGCTTTGAAGTGCCCAGTTGCTCCATAGGAGCGACCGAAATCGTCGAGCTTTTGAAGAGGACTAGCATTCGAGCCGTTTTTATTTTTTTTACTCCATGTTGTTTTACTGTAGCTTGGAGCCGTATATATGTACACATACATGTATATATGAAACGTTACACTAAATCGTTCACTGCTTCTTGTGGGCCTCTTCATATATATGTATACATATACTTATATGTAAGTACATAAAGAGGAACCGTATGGTGGGCAGTGAACGACCCGTTGTAACTGTTCAGATCCACACTAGGATCCGTTGGCAAACAAGTTAGAACCAACCTTGTGCTCGTCTGTCGGTCTGTCCTTGTTCGTTACTCTTTCCCTCGTCGACCATACCGACATACCTGGTTGTTTATGTCCACGAAACAAGCAAGTGAATGATGAAGATAGACGATGACAAAAAGTTTCACCCCACCTAATGTTTAATGATGGCACTTGTTGTGGAACTGACAATATTTGTGTCACGTAAACAGGATGCTATAAGTAAAATCAACCCGCTGGCATCCGACCGGAGAAACGTTCGAAAGAGTTTCCTAGCCTGATTAAATTCTGATTCTTTGCAGCTAGTTGACGAACCACTGCAACGTACAGCAGAAGTGAGATTACGCGTTTTATTAATAACTTTGAACTTTCCACAGTACCAAGAAATTTTTTAAATTTCTACCTAGTGCGTTGTATATTCACTGTGTACTTTCCCCTCAAACTTTTGTAACCAGTATCGACCAGTCCTGACAAATGTCATTCTTTGTGTAGTGGGTAATCAGTCGAGAGGACACTGATAGTAAGCTCAGAAAAGTGCGGCTGCATTCTGACCGAATCATTTATGTTGAAAGCTTGGCGAGCAACGACTGACTACGCAGATCGATAGCCGATAGGATGACAACAATCTGCAAATCTGCCCCTGATGCGCATTTGAGAAAGTTGGTGAACACCACTCAGGTTTGATTGCGACGGCTGTCCTATTCACATGCCTCTTCTAGTTGACCTGTTTTGCTTTATTTATTACTCGTTTGTTGTGTCAGTATGCTGTGAAATAAATCGTTCACTTCTATCTTTTGATGGCTCTTGTCTCTGACTTAGATGACATTACAGAAGGCATGATCAAATCTTCATGTACAAACTTTGAGATCTCATTTTGCTGACAGCAGTGCTCGGGAAAACTTAAAATAGTGTTTCTTATCCTGTCATCTTCAGTGAATGATCAGTGATAAAAGACTTCAAATTAATTGGCGCCGTGAAATCGTTTGAAGTCAACCCATGAACTACTTAAGATTTGCTGAGAAAAACTCATTTAGCTCTATAACTTCAGGGATCAAATTTGAAGAATTTTGTATTTGTGCTAAGTGCTCAACCGTTTGGAGATCGAATCCTTGATGTTAATGGTGGTATATATTGTTTATTAGGTACTTCCTGAGTAAACTATTACAAGATAAAGTTGTAGTCCTATCCGGCAAGGATTGGATTAATATACCCATCCGAAGAATCTAACTCGTTTTGAATTGGTACCGGAAATAATAGATTAATTCAAGTTATATCGCTGCTTAATTCCGACACTGATGACAATCTACATTGGATGTGAAAAACGTTATAATGATTCGTGCGATAATGCGTAGTTGCCGTTCAACTGCCTACTACACATCTAATATCTAGATTGACTGGTGAATCTGTTTGTAATAAGTTCTAATGAGATTGATAACACGTAACAAAAACATCTGACTGACTTGTGGGATGGTATGAAAATCATAAAATAGAGTTTCTGATTTATTACTGACTTCTGACTATAATTGAATTTCTGTGCTATTTCTAAACTTACTTTTTGTATGATTTTCTATTTTCTATCCAAAAGAATATATAGTTTTAGTCCACTCGGTCAAGTGTTATCAAGAAGTTGAAATATTTGTTACACTACGGTTTTTATGAACATCACTGCATTCAGATGCGCACATTTTACTAGGCTGTATCTACCATAATAATTTCATTGATTACCGTGTCAATTCTATGAACGTAGGTTTCGCATCACATTACCTAAATAACACACTTCTCATTACTGATGCAAATGTTTCGTATATAACTGGAGAGTATAGCTGATAAATTATTTATTCGTTTTTTACCCAACGTAGTATGTAATTAGTGGTGACAAAGGAGACGAATGAAACTCATAAGTAGGCTGTGAATAAAAGGATTGAAAATCGCTTCGCCAGCAATTGTTTCGGGGATACCACTTACATATGAACTTCGTAAATAGATCGATGCACTACACTGAGTCATATTAATAATGATTTGGTTAAAGGTAAATATATCATGAATATGGTTATTACTTACATTAGCTTTTTAAATTATGGTAGCTTTATATTTTTGTTAGTATGCGTCCTAACGCGTATCCACATGTACAAATTCTGTCACTGGAGGCTTGTATTAAGTACAGTATTGTATCTAGTTGACAAGTGTTTATTGTTCATGCAATTCACAATGAAGAATTTTTCAGTGAATGACCTCTCCAGAAATGTGTAGCGGAACACAGTTATAAATTCATTCTTACATCAACCCATTTGGTGTTCTTTTTCTCTGGTTGTTAACACAAAGGTTTCCTTGAGATCTGTGGACAGTGTCCGATGATATGTTTAAACCTGCTTGATATAACTTGTCGAACATGTGATGGTCTAGACCATAAAATGCTTTATAACAGGCTACCTACCAAGATGTTGATTACAAAGTGGAAATGTCAGTGTTCTGCCTCAGTTTAATAATCAACCCGAACCTCATGGATGCACATTCAACAGGCCTTTCGAGTCAACTGTATGAGGTACAAAATGCTCAAAGCTTACAATCTGATGAACGCACTTTGTCATACAAACCAACTGAAGGAAAACACATTTGTTCGCATCAGTCATGGAATCATTGATACATTTTATCGGATATTTTTCTACCTTTGGCATGAGAGGCAAGGCTTTTCAATGGACCGATGAAGGCAACTGAGTGATTGTGCAAGGGTTTTAGGAACAACATAGGGATGAGAAAATAAAATGACAGTCTTGACAGAAATTGTTGGCGGCTTTTATTGGGGTGAACTAATTAAGTCCTGTTTAAGAATTTTATATATGCACGGGCGATTTATTTCTCAGCGGGCGATAAATGGAAAAGTAACAGAAATAAAACATCCAGCAGTGATTTTCATTGCAGCAGTAATAGGATAAGTGAACTTCAGTCGACAGTTCAGTCTAATTGGATGCTGAACTGTCACATGACCCTTCAAAAACAGTTCATGGAAATTTGCCACCAGAGCATACTAACGCTTGAATAGAGAGCCTTGATAAAAAAAATGGAAGGAGAAACTGCACTGTGCTGAAGATAAACAATGCATCATACAAGCTGGTCCTTTTTATTCTGATTTTCCTGTAACATGAACTACCTGCCGGCCCTCCGCCTGAGCAGATATCAGTCGAGAGGTACACGAAAACCGTGACTTGAGTGCCACTTCAATGAGTAGATCATCACTGACTGAACACCAATCCATAAAGACTCAAACGGAAGAGCCAGAAATACCCGTTCTAAAATTCGCTGGTCACAAGAAAAGTTCGATACAGAATTAAATTTCTTTAAAGATCCGAACAGGGTTTCATGCCGAACCAATCAGACACAGATAAAAATTCACCCTACATAAAACCGCATGTTCCAAAATCTATACAATCTGTGTTCACCGTGTTCAGTTCATGTCAAGCTTTGTGGCGAACTTCTGGTTTTGTAACGTCAATTTGCACCATGTGCAATCAATTTTGACACTCCTGTTACATTGTTTGAAAGAGAAATGGACTTTGGTTGAACAATGCGTTAACTTTTGACTATATTTTCGTGAATAATACGGTACGATAAGAACGGCAAATCCAAACGTCAGTATAGACAAACGTATGAGACAACTGAATCGGGGTCTTATGGTAGTCAAGCCTCGTCTTAGGGCGCATAAAGATGTTCAGCACTAACAAACTCCACCTTGAGTATGACCGGAAGCAAATATACTCAGTTTCAGTTTCATTGTGTTGGTAGACATTTTAGATGAACTACTTCCGGAGTATGGTTGAAATTGCAAAGTATTTCAGAAAGCATCATCCGACATTGTACAAATCTTTTAGCAACGGATACCACTTCCTCAAACCAGCTATCTTTCTATACTAGACGTCACACGGATTTGCTGCTACCTGTTTAGTTGAGACGACGATTGAATAGTCTAAGTTCAGTCTGCTTTGTGAAGGACACGCCAAGGCACTGCATTGAGAATCCAGAGCGGAACGGAAGGAACTACGTTATGCCAGCTATCTTTGGTAGCTGACATTGTGAACTATTCTTATGGTTACTCGATATAAGCTTCAATGTTTTCCGTATCAACTCATTACTAACAAATGAGCATCCGATAACCCATTATCATCATGATGTGTAATGATCTCAACTAGTTGGTAAATAGTAGTGGGCAGTCAGTGGCGCATTGTAATAAGTGACTATGAAATGTTGAATAACTCTATAGTTTTTTGCCCTAGAACGTATATATACTACGTATAACACCAATCTTGTTACATCCCTTCTAGATGCGTATCTTTAGTATTAAAGGGAAGTAAAAAGAATTTGATTAACAGTGAATCGGTACATTCCTACTTGATCGAATTATCACTTTCGAACAGGACTAACGCAAATAGATTAGACGATAAAACACCTCTGTCTACCTTGGTCGACGACCTGACGGTTCAGTACTGAACAGTTGAACGGCTGGTCTCACTGGCAATTTAATCAAATGAACAGCATCGTACCATCAAACATTCCATCCGGTCAAACAGAACACACGTAGGTGAAACTAGTCTGTCTGCTCCTTTTGGATGGCATTCATGTTAAATTGTGAACCCAGCCAGACTTGTTTGAATTAGCTCAAACCACACCCGGATTGTTCAAACATTCATCTGACTAATAAAGAGCACAGGCCTTCGACCACAGTTTGCAAGCTGTTTGTATGCTTGTGAAACAATCTGGTCTATAAAGTGATATAATCGTTCACTTTTAGGCACTTATTCACTGGACAAAAGAATTTGGAAACGATGACACCTTTGCTATCTGCCAGCGGTGGATCGTTTCTGAAGTTCTGACTGGTGACCTCTATGCTCTTCCGTCAACAGAATACAACTGGCTACCGAAACTTGGTTTATTCTTCAGGACTGAGTAACTAATGTTGGATGGCCTATTTTCAGATTTTAAATATCACACCAAGCGATGGCTCATTAGTCATTGCCATTAAAGTAGCTCATGCTGAACGGCTTCAGTTAGGACTAGATTACAAAAGCGTTTAGACAACTGGGCAGATCCATTATGGGTACGATACTTGTTAGGAGTACAGTCGTAACATCTACGTTAACTGTTGATTTGTTAGCCCCACATATTTTGAATGGGGGCGTTAGCTCCCGTTTGCATATTGAAGGACCTACTGTTCCAGCAGTGCGGTTGCTAGCGGTATGAACGGGTTATCTGCCTAAAATAAAGCGTATCTCTTACAACAATAACAGATTGACGTATTTCAACTTGGTCACAGCCCTAACGTTCAGATGAGCCTTTCGGCTGGATTGTTTCGAAAGGATGTACTAGATTCAAGTTTCATTCTTATTAGAGTTCATCAGTGGTGCATATCCGCATCCACTGAAACAATCCGAATTCTCAAACTTCCATTACTGATTGCATATACGAAAAGTAGAAGAAACCCAGCTGTGAAAAATTTGGAATTCGGCAGGATTTGAATCAGCGACATGAACAACATACCCAGATGCAGCAGATACTGTACCAGCTGAACTAAGAAACCACGCCGGAAGCTCAGAATTGTCACATTTGGACCTAGTTGCTCAACCAACCAACTGTGTCATTTGGAATCCACCATATTATCCGAGAGATTGACTACCCAAACAGGATTTGTCGATATGTTCACGCTCGAATCCACCAACTCCACTGTCGAGCACAGACACTGTATCAGTTATAAGTAGTTCGGTAGATCTGATAATTTAGGAGAGACCTAATTGTGAAGTTCGGATTCTTTGCAATTGGATCTTTTAAATTTCCAAATCTGCCAAGTTAATTGTAAGTAGTGTGACAATCAGACCGTACGTAATGTGACGAACTGGCCAACTCGATTGCGTCAGGAAGGCAACGCCGGTGTTCTAATCACGACAATAGCAAGGTTGTGTACCACAGACGAACTCTAACAAGAACGAGCCTCAAAACTGTTGCTTTCCTCCGAAAGACGTAGGCTGGAAATTCCACTGGAATGCGAGAGCTGTCATTAACTTTGGGTAATGTTTAACTGCTAGGTTCCACTTAGATTACTGAGTGTACCTCAGGTTAAAAATGTTTGGTTGGGCTGTCGAATTTCACTTGACAGAACATCATGTATAGGTTTTTGAGGCTATGAACTTTGAGAATTGTTGTAACTGGTCTTTCTTATGAGCTGTTTACGTTTTTTATTATTAATAAGTCATTTGCGGGTTAGTTGTATTGACCATCTTCTACTTACTACAGTCTGTAGATCAGTAAGGATTTTAGAGGCACGCCTACCTGAGGCGACACCGACGAACGTGGCCGTGTAATTCCTGCAAACGTTAACCATTAAACGTCGTCATGTAAGAGATACATCGTGTTTCTGCACAGTGCCAGTAATTGTAGTTAACACTCGAACTGATCTAAAAACACCATTGAGCTTGAAGTAGTCGGCACAATTAACTCGTATGAGTCACCGATCACAAATTTCAGTTTTTGTTATTCCGTTGTCATAGTAGTACACATGGGCTGATACGCATATCTGACTAATGGCCAACCTTGTATGTTCAGTCAAATTTGATCAGTATACACACCACATATCCATCCTTAATTCATAATGACACAAAGTACGATATACACTTCTTCTGAAACGGTTAACATCGAATTCGTTGAATCTGCTACTTCGCTTCAAACCTTTCTGAGCATGAATGGGTCGTTACTTTAGAAAGTGGAATAAAGCAAACCCACTTGAACCTTACTTACCAATGACGAGTTATGACCCAATATTTCGTGCGAATTTGTAACCGCACTTCCGAGATTCGACAAACAGCTGCTTACGCAAGTGTATCCAACTATAATTTTGCATGATATACCATTTTACTTACTATCTCTGTGTCAAATTCAGTGCTACGATGATAACATTATGACCTCCCATCATTGTTTTCAGAACTTGTAAATTTCGTTTGCTAATCACATTCCACGCACAAGTTTCCTCAGCGAGTGGAACTGTTTTTTATACATTCTTATCTTAGGCTAATACAATAATACACCAAATTAATTAACAATAACAGCGATTACTGACCAATAATTGAACGAGGACAAAGCGATGGGATAAATCTTAAACACAACTTCGTTGTGGCTATGCTCAAATATGAAGTAGGTTTTAGAATATCAGCGTGAATTAGGGTGAGTTGTTATGAAGGGATGAAACCAGCGCGTAGTTTATGTGTAAGTGCTTAGTAATGGCGAACCCAGGGCCTGAACAAACTGTTTCTGAACACACGACTCCAGGCGGTGTAATTGGATTGCAACTGCCCCGGCTATACACCGAATACTGCACTTGACTTTTCGTGACGCGCTGACCGGGACATGATAGACGATACGAAACCTCCTCTCCGTGGTTTATAAGTTATAAAACTTATCTCGTATGTGAGGAAAACCACAACGTAGTCGTTTTATCATACTGTTTAAGCTTTATTCACCTGATTGCCGAATTCCCTTATGATCAATTAATTCGATATATAATTGAATATGTCGGAAACCATTTCATTATTTGAAAGAAAATTTCTTCCCCATGATTTCTGTGATGCTTTTTTACTATTTACTATTCAGTATAAAGATAAACCTAACCAGAATAGTTTCTAAAAATAGACGTTCCGCTGGGAGGCTACTTAATATAAACACCTAATTCCAGTATCCATTGTTAAATTGATGGATGGCGGTTCTTTTCGATTGAATCTACACGGAAACACACGAACTACGGAGGGTTATACCAACGCTGTACCTAAATGTTAGGTCACTGATTTGAAGAGGTTGGTATGTGATTCACTTTCGTTAGCCGCTACCAATTTTCACAAACAAGCTGAAATTGGTCAGTATCTGGATGTTCAAGTGGATAACTTTCCGGACTTTACGTCTGATATTTGCTCAGACCGTGTGCTTTAAACCTTTCGGCTTTCGGGATACCAGTGTGACTCGAGTGCGTTTGAAACCGTGTTTGTTATTTCGAGAAACCAGAAGACTAAAAAACTAAGTTAACATTTACTGGATCACTGGTGAATGTGGACAACTTCGTGCACCAGCCGAACAAAAACAAATGCTTACAGATACAAGATACTTCAAATGTACTCATTTACTTGGTATCAGTTCACAGTAGAGATCTTGAAAATGCCTCATTACATTTGCTCCTCCGTTAGATGGTTTAGAAAGAGTGGTTTGTGGGGAGTGAAAGTTTCACAAGAAAATGGACTTAGCTTACAGAAACTATGTTGTTAAGAGGGCGAATACATGATTAAAGCAAACATAAAAGGCACCACGATACGCAGCATCTGCAGAGACAGATGACTAGGGGTAATGGAAACTTGAGAACAACCTGACTACAGCGATACCTGGAAACCGTGTCTGGTTACTTGAATATGTACGGAGAGGCTGCATCTGGATTTGTTTTTAGTGAATGTGTACTGAGGGTGCAGTAACGACGGCATGGATCATGCGAACATCGACAGAGATTCTACTCTGGGTTATGAGTTTTCAAAAAACAAAGCTAGAAGCTGATGCTTTTTTGTTTAGGGTTGAGTGAAAAGTCCGTCTGTGTGCTAAAGATGAGGTAATCCAAAAGATAGCCTACGACTTTGGTTTCTGCTGTCAACCTATGCAACATGAGTAGTTGGTCCGGACCACGTTGAATGTACTGACTGAATTATAAAAGGCAACTTTTCAAACCACCTCGATGTATAGTGAAACTTTTGTTTGGTTTATCGTATGGTGTGATAGTTTTCTTTACACATCAAAACACTGTGTACAATGAGCAAAAGTGTTGTGGATATAGAATGATGTTTATTTAGATTTTGCCAAAATACGTAGACACTTGCAGCTTGTAGCTCGTGTGTTCATCGGATAATGTTGTGAAAAAAAAGTTCAATTTACCAGTCGGATAATCAAACTTCAACAATCACTGTCCGCTCATATTTTTTCTCAAATGTTATTATTTTAACAGAAGTCACTAAACATGAGTTAAAATTGCATTCATCCATTTCTTACAACTATTGCATTAGTCATTAAAAATAAACAGGACCTCCATTATAACACTGACGTAGCTACACACGAAGCTGCTGGTTTGTAACATGAAATTTTAATTCTGAATCTTTATTTCCTAATCGTTTGAGTGTACAACTTATAAGGACTGACAATGTGTCAGGTAAGCAAATCTGTATCGGTAAAATGCAAATTTTTGGTCATAACTAAAGAAAAAACTAAACTATACAAGGTCGCTTCATTTGTATACAATCGTTTGCCTTCTGGTAAGTAACAGTGAGAAGCAATTCAAGTGCCCACAGGCGACTATAACGTTATTGATAAGTAGTTTCATCATCATCATCATCATCACAACAGCCATGAGCCTGACCAAAAGGTACTGTGGCTCGGGCCGCCGCTCACCTCAACAGTGACGTGGAATATCCTAGAAGAAAACGTTACTAAGAAGATTGAAAATTATTAAAACAAGACTAAGTGGAAGAACTAGAAATGGTATGGATACAGGTCCGCCATTGACTGCGACACTTAACCATCTCGGATAGCGTCTCTAACCAACTGTTTGAGTGATCACGAGGACTCCATCCAGGCAGGCGAAACCTACCCAGTTTGCTCAATGGAGCAGTCAAGGTCTTCATATTTCGTGACCACGTTGTTACTTGACCACCACGCGGTTTTACCCAACTGTTGGTGGTCTCAGCGTACAATGCCCGGTACGGTAAACGATTAGGTGACATACGGAGTACGTGACCCAACCATCGCAAGCTGTGTACCGTGATTAATTGACCAATTGATCGCGCATCCCGAGCGTTCCGGAATACGCGCCGGCGAACTGCCACATTGCTCACGCGATCAGTCCACTTAATATGGGCCAATTGGCGGAGACAACGGTGGTCAAACACAGCAAGCCTGTTGATATCTTCTTTGTGAACAGGCCACGTTTCCGAACCATAAAGCAAAATGGAACGTACACAGGCATTATATACTCTTCCTTTCAGCGACAACCGGACGTCTTTTCGACGCCACAGATGACGCAGTTTGGCAAAGGCGACTCGTGCCTTTGCAATCCTCGCTGATATCTCATCAGCAATATTACAGGCTGACGAGATAGTGCTACCCAAGTATGTGAAACTGTCCACATTCTCAAGCGGATTACCTGTAATGAAGAAAATAGGAGTTGAAGTGCCCCAGTCTTGAAGCAACACTTTGCACTTTGAAAATGCAAAATCTCGGGACTTTGGTTGGATACGAACCAACGACATGTCATTGCGACTGTTGTGACGCATACTCGTTAAAAGGTTATTTGCGAAAAGCATTCAACTGAAAAGGTATGCCAACATGTCATCATCAATGAACTAGCCTGAGTATCATTTTGTAAGATCACTGTTTTAATGTGAGACCGACAGAACATTCTGCGACATGGTTTAGCCAGTCTGGTAACTGACGCCTAATAAGCCAACCATCAAAAACAATGGTTTTGTAATAATCATTGAGACTTTGTTGTCTACTACGTAGATCTGAAAACCGCTCAACTGGTCACTGATTACCGTGAAACAACATAGTTCATAAAAGGAGTGAGTAGACAAAATCGGGGCCGAAAAGTTAAAGACAGGCGTTAACCAGTTACAGGTACCTTGACAACGTATCTTGAGATGCATTCGATGAGATGTATTATCACAAAGGCTCAATCGGAACAACTGTCAGTTAAAACAAATCACCTTCCGTTATTTTGCCTTTGTTGATCACGAAGTGTGACAGCCGTTTGCAATAGAATCATTCGGTCACGTGCAGTCTCAATGGATTTCGA
This sequence comes from Paragonimus skrjabini miyazakii, assembly GCA_014338405.1. NCBI lineage: Eukaryota > Metazoa > Platyhelminthes > Trematoda > Plagiorchiida > Troglotrematidae > Paragonimus > Paragonimus skrjabini miyazakii. Next base: position 40,685 of record JTDE01002909.1, on the reverse strand, counting down.
CCATACAAGCTATACATTACACACCGTGAACAAAGACATCCACAGATCTGGCAATAATCAGATAGGTTCACGACAACCAGGCACTCACACATAATTGCTTGTCATCAGTTCTTTGATTCCTTGTTGTTATGCAGTTGGACAGGCGACTCAAAGTGTTAATGAGCCCATAATGATTACGGATAAGGTTGATATGTAACGACTTAGTTAAGTGTAAAATGATTTTGCGTATGGTTTGGAACACTAATTGTTAATTTGTTGATGATATCTGTAATGTGGCACTGTGTGAAGTCAAAACCAAGAACGACCTTCAATCGAATTTTTTAGCAGCACAAATTTACAACAAATACTCTAGTTTATTGATTTATTCACTCGCCTATCTTTTTTAGTTGATGGATTGTTTATTCTCACTGGATGGCGCGATATTCTTCCTGCGTCCATAACGCTTTTTTTAATACAATAGTGTTGTTCGGTCTGTTGTTTGTTTCTTACACGTTAATAGATTTCGCGGTGTCGTTTGTATTTGCACCAGTTACTTATAATCAGAACGCGAGTAACGTGAGTAAAAATACATATATGCCACATAAGTAGCAATATAACTAATATAACTGGATAACATAACCTTGTAACAAATTATTTGAACTCATCAAAATTCGGATAACGTAGTAGAAGTGATCTTGAATGTTATGAATCACCAGTTGGGACATTGAAAGTTTGCAGGATATTACGGACGGATGAGTTGGTGTACGGGTAACCACTGACTTGTAAGTAGTTTGTCATATGAAGCTGTATAAGCCCTGGAAACGAATGTGTTCACCGTAAGACCGTGTATTGTTTAGTTTGTTTGGCGATATTTGTTGTTCATCATGCTGCAGAGCATAGAACAGTCATTCCTGTTGGTAAGCCGAGTAGAAATATATATGATAGAACCTGAGTAGTTGTGGAACTGTTTGTGTCCATGAGCCATGCCGAATAATTGATAAGGTAATGTGTTGGTGGCACCAACACCACAGTTGCTGACAGAGTTGAAACCGCTGATCCAGTCTGAGGTTCCATGTTGGAAGCTGTGTCGGGTCTTGATCAACTACACATAGCCACGTTTATAGTCCACATTATCCTTTGAAACGTGTTGAAGGAGTACCAATGTCAGGGCATGTTACATATTACATACAATATGGCTTGAATTCACACATGACAGGTTCAACAATCTATTAAAAGAACATGTACGGACAAACGCACTGGGGGTGTGATGATGTACTTACCATGATGGTTTGGTTAACTGGACAAAGAACTGCCACTTTCGGATAACGTCACTCGAAACCCTACGGTTGTCTTGTGTGATAACAACAATCAATGCACCGCATTATTTGATCACTATTTCGTAAGATTATTAGTTGGTACACTCGGCTTTGCCATTGCGTTTTTTCGAGTCGGTTGTCTGCATCAGCTAACATCACAACATTCACCTTGTAACCTGTCTCAATCATATCTTCATCGATCGGAAATGGATGAGTTTTGGGATTACAAAGTAGCTGACTTGATCAGAGTAACCATGTGGGATTAGAGCGCAATCAAGATGTTTGTATATATCATAATCACAAAGAACACAGCAACTGTCACGTTTACGAAAGCTGTTAGGTATGTAGATTTGACGTCGATTGTTCCATTTTCTTCCACTCGATAACACCGACATTTCTGTTGTTTGCTATGCTAAGCACGTTTGAATGGAACAATATCTGCACAGTGGTTCCAATCAGCTTATGTCCTGAGTGTCCAGCTAACAAATCACCCAGGAATTTCATTTCCAGTAAAACATTTTCCTCGGGCCTTTTTAAATATTTTTTTATAGTGTATAGTATATTTGAATTGCCCCTAATGGTTAATGAAAATACTGATGAATAATGCAGTCACTCGTAGGCATAGTTGATCAAAATTGATTTTCAACCATCACAGATTTATTCCTTTCTAACTGAGACGGCCTAATAAAGACGAATCAAGATTCCGTGTGCATTAAAACGTTCATATAATGCAACAGCCCGTTTGATCAGTTGTGTTCTTCTGGATACCCTACACCCAGTTTCATGAGCATCTTCAAAACCTGGGTGAGGATATTCTTGACGTTAGGCGCGTGGTCGCTATCTGAAACGCAGCGTAATTAAATTGCCAATACCTATATTGATTTCGTTTTATACTCAGTGCAGTGTATTCTCAGGTTATTTTATACATCGTTTCCAGTCACTTAATGAAATCCACTAGTAACTTTGAAAATAACCCATCCACTTTTGAATGATCTAGTGTTCTAAGTGCTATTGAATATCAGTAACCATCACGGGTGAGAGCAGTCTCAGTTTCCGTTCTGTCAATGGGCTGGTTGTAAGTTACTTGTGCATATTTTGTATACTGTGTCCTACATACACGAAATGCCGTGGATTACAGATTATTCAATAATATTTTCAGCAATTTTTGCATTTAAAATTTATTAACGATTAAAATGATTACCTCCGTTCACTTTAGGGCGCACATTAATAGTTCGAAACAGCTTGTCTCCATTAACTCTCACGTTCAGTTTGAATTGAAAACTATCCCTGATTCACACATTATGGATGGTATCATTATTAAACTATGGCCACACAGCCTTTCATTGCGAATGACATGAACATGAAATATGCAAAAGAAAAGTACAACAACCTCAGCTTCAATATTGCATTAAACGATGAGCAGAATAATTCCGATTATTCAGGGACAATATGCAAGATTTTATATCTACACCCGTTTTCGTTCACGCCGATGTTCATTGAATTTTTGCAGACAGCTGCTTTTGGCCATTCTCATCAAGCTTTTACAGATACACTGGCTGTGGGCAAATAATTTTCGATGATCAGTATATGCTGCATATTTCACGTCCTTGATTGAAGGTACAGTTTTTATCTTGTTAAGAGGCTGTCGTTATGGCAGAACCGAACGAATATTTACCGCGTAAACTGCTATAGCAAACTTGCAACCTAAACGTTTGAATATAATGATATCGCCAGGTTTATTGCAGGGTTACTGGAATAGTGGAGGATTTATACGCTTTACAATCATGACAAAGGAGGTACAAGTTTCTTTATGGACTGTTATGTGCCGAACGGATTAGTCTAAACACGAAACCTCAAAGTGAACTAACCGAGAAAATTACCAGAATGCGTAAGTTGAAATCACATATGAAGCTAACAGAGTTTATGCCAACTTGAACGTTGTTCATAAGTGCAGCAGAAGCAATTGATCATGGTCAAGATGGTTAGCCCACAAATCAGTCAGCTGCCAATACTTGTCTCAGTCCGAAAGTTTGAACCTTCAGAATCTATTGGTTTTGATTTCATATTCCAATTGTAGTTGGCCGTTTTTAACATATAATAATGGTTTTAAACCAAAGAGACCGTTTTAAGGCCATTTCTGAACGCTTTATTAACCTTTCAACAGTTTTAATTGGCGCTGCCGCTCGTTAGGAGAGAAAGCACACGGGCAATTTGTCTACCTAACGTCGTCATTTTGCCGGTCAACTTGATAAATTCGTGTACAATTCGTTGTAAATGCAGCACAGAAAGTGTATATAGGCATACGGGTATTTTGTTTCACTACAAAACGTTCCTTAGGAGTTACACGGTAACAGCATCAACCAGGCTAATTTGAGAACAGTGTAAACAGGCGGACAAAATGCGTCAAGTTGGAGACTTGGCTTCAAAGTTGTTGACACAATCTTCTTTTATAAGGATAGCCACTAGCTAGAAAAATGCTGACACTTTTACTGGAAACTGCTTGTTTGGATGTATGTGGTAATCAAAAAACTTAGCTAAAAAGGAGTAACTGCAGTGTTGCATTTTCAATTTGGTCGGCAAAATGTAGGCTAGCCGAAAATCTTGTAACGTTTGAAAGCTGTAGTTAACAGCGATTGATTTACAATTTATAGCAATCGAAGTGTATAAAGCATTTTACGACAGCTTTTATCGTTCGGTAACCATTGTATACATCACTTCTAACGAATGTTGCTTATTCCTGTCAATATCTCTCACCTGGCCTTAATTATTATTTACGTTGATCAACACGATACAACACAACTTCTTTGACATCAATAAATAACAGTGTTATTCAAACTGACAAATTCAGTATTTTCATACACGGAGAAAGTTACCGTCACCATCAGCGATCATTGAAATAAGGCATTTGTGCCAAATATATTGCACTATCGAAGTCGTGCAAAATTTTTCTGTAGGCAGTGTACAACTTTTTGTGTGTTCATTCGTTTGTCGAGAGATTTTGGTACTGATGTCAAAGTAAACCTTGTCATCAATATGCCAATTGATACCGTGTTGGAATTAGACATATCACTGTACTGTAGGTTTGCCTATTTACGCCAGACTGCATGTGAAGCTTACATGGCATCGGTAACAGTACGGGCAACCATCATCTTTTCTCCCGAGTCGAATCGAAGATCTCTGAATGCAAAACAAGCCTTTCAAACACCCACTTGGTACCAATTTATTGATCGGTCATGACACACACGAGTAAAAGCAAAAATCACATACTGTGACAAGTGCGACACTCTTTTACAAAGGCAGTGTAAGAATTTGGTCTGAGTGTGTCACCGGCATCTCGTGAGGGTCACTGTCAGCATCAACATGGCTTGATGAAGGACAAGAAAACGGATCGGAGCACTGAGTTTTCTCTTACTTACAAAAGGCCACTTAAACTGGAAGTATTTTCTATTTATATTCGGTTTGCCAAGAAAGTTTTAGCTGTGTCTTGTGCGACTGTGCGCCAGTAACACAAACCGTTACCAATGTAGTGAGGATGAGCGAGTGTAATATACTACCCACATGACTGCTATTCAGTAATGGGACCAGAGCATACATTTCGATATCGGAATACCCGCAGGGAAAATACAGGGAGAAATATCGGAGTGCAACATTGTCCAAAATGGTCCTTGCTACGTCTGGCGTCTTTGGCAACCGAGGTGGTGTGGGCCGAGTACCGTATGCAAATGGGTGTTTTTGCTTGTGGTCCTGTTTAAGCGCTTAACCCATGTGTTGCTTTCTTGAACAAACGACTCTTGTGCTATTCGCGTTCATGGTTCAGAACACTAAGTCCCCTTTGCCTTGTCTAGCCCTGCGGCAACTTATTGCATGATAAAGACCATCTGCCTTATTGGTATGGTTTCAGCGTGGGTCAATCCGTACCCCTTTGTAACGTCAACGTTATTAGCCGACAAATCCAGAGACAGTCTCACGGTATGGGTTGAGACCACTAGGTGACTTAACAGCCGTAATTTACCCAGCAAATGGTAACAGAACTCGACATTTCATCTATTCAACCAGTCAGCTATCCTTCACTCTAATTTGAAGTGTTCGAAATATCCAAGATGGCCTAGGATGGGTTTCTGTTATTGTCTTCAGTCATCTGCTATCCTCGTTCTAGCACGTTTGAATTTTCACTCTTGAATTTGTAAAGCTTCTGACAATGTGTCGCTGAAACCATTTAACTCTTCACTTAGTCTTCTCTTCAGACTGTCCAAAAATACAAACACGGTCGTGTTTGTATTATCATCCGGTCTTGTGACTTAATCTGTCAACCCGATAACTCTTCCTCTGTTGGACAGTCTACTTACTGCTCGTTGAAAAGAATAGTTGGGAATATTTTAAAAATTTTATTAATTCTTTAAAATATTATAATACAACGAATGTTTTTACACATTACTCACCATTATCAAAGTGTACTTTACCTAATGAATTCTATTGTCAGTCAGCTACAGCGAATTCATCCGGGATTGACTTCCGTCGCTGGACATCAATTTGTCCAGTCGTGCACGATAATTCATCCAGGTTGCTTGACCTAAAATTGAACTGCAAAAAGGTTCTTAACTGAAGCTGCATAACTAAATTATTTGGCGTTATTAGGCAGCTACTTGGCCAATACTTTAGAAAGGTTAGAGAAGTCACAAAAATGCGTCGTTCATCAGAAGAGCAAATGTTCACCACCTATGGTAGAAAAACTAGTTAAATCAATAAATATGCTGGATAGGGAAGTGCTTCAATTGGTGCGCGATGTCATATGCACAAATATTAAAGCTTTTTGTGTGTTCAACAAACAAAACCGCAGTGAACCAGTACCGAAAATAGATGGATAGGATAAGGAAGGATTTTCTCAGCAATAAGGCGTACATAATGGTTGCACTTAGTTAACCCAAATTTTTTCCCAATATAACGAAGGTGGCACATGACGAAATCTACAGTTTGTCAGTTGATCACGACATTTGGTTATAAGTAAACTGTAAAAAGTCACTGTGGAAATCAGTAACTGTTCATGACATAGAGCAGGCTGACCTTAATTGATATAAACTATTTATTTGGTTGTGAGAGTGAGAGAGGTGGGCACTGTTCATAAAACCTGAACGGGCTGATTTTGTTTCTACGGCAGCGTGTTACGTGCCATAATATTATAGCATAGTAGTGTTGTGATCCGAGAACGCGGATGGCGCACGGGTTAGTTATTCGACCAAGCAATACAGGGGTTAAGCATTGAAACAAAACCTGAAACAAAACCACTCATTTGCACGCGGTATTCGTCCTCAAACCGTCTGGGCTGCCGCAGACGTCAATGCTCAGTTCCATTAAGTAGCAGGGACTCCTATGGGTGATACTGCACTCTGATTTTCCTTCCTGCACGTTTCCTGCGGCTTGTACGACGTCAAAATATATGCTCCGATCCTACTACTGAATAGCAGTTGTTTGAGTAGTATGTTACGGTCGCTCAACTCCACTGCAGTAGTTACAACAATCAGCTATCTGAAGGCGTTGTGTCGATTGACTGGAACTAACTGGACAATCCGGAATCACCTTAACTTCTACACCCGACATTAACCTACAGGATTACGCTAGCAATGAACTTTATAAAACCGATTCTGGTCTGAGCTAGATGATGCTCACAAATTCGTTTGGATATGTGTCTAAGTCCCCATAGTGAACTGGATGGAAAGATGATTTTGACCGGAGGCCTCAGGAGCAATTTTGAATACGTGTTAAGAGCATGAAGTATAAAAAATATCGTCCACTTATCGGTAGTTTTTACCTGAATAGTTCTAGTGTTTTAGAATGTATACGGATGACCTCAGTATCAGCGTACTGTCTTCCCCAAAGTTTACGGGGAATGCTGGAGAATGTTATTAAAACTATAGAAGTGTACATGCTGTAGTGAGTTAAATACGTAGCAAATTTGTAAGATTCACTTGCAACAGACCAGGCTTCGGCTGGACTCGAATAAGGTGAGGCGAACAACATGCCTGCAGTTGATATACCAGCTTATACCAGCTAAGTTACGGAGCCACGCTGGAAGGCCTGCAACTATTAGTTCAAATTGAAGTCTTTCCGTCCATAAAATACTTGCCAAGAGGGGCAACATAGTTTCGGACTCCTCTAGTATTGGATCGTCTATTTATTACACGCTCAATTGTTTAGCCAAAAAAAGAGAAAGAGAAAAGAGGTGACAACACTGTTTACTGCAAAAACGATTTAGAATTAGGCCACAGGGGCTCCAAGTATATAGGGTGGGACGATTACCATGCGTGGTCGACAAGACGCAGAACAACTCAGACGACGCTATATTATATGGCTGTCCAGCCGTTAAGACGGATCATATCACGGTTCAAATAACGTACAGGCGTTCGACCACACGGCTACAATCTGAATGGCTCAATGGAATGAAACCGATCAATCCACCCGAAGCCAGATCGATTGATATGATGTGATCCAACTTGGCTGTCTCATTAGGAAATGCACTTCCTAACATCTAGCATCGATAGGCTGATGATCTTGACGTTTGGAAAGTGTTCACCATTCATATGTATTGAGGTCAGAGTTTCTGTTCGGCTGGGTCCAATCTGCCCACTCTATTGGGCCGCTGGTTATACGATTAGACTAAAACACAACAGATTAGACAAAGATACAAAAAACGCCTGATGTAAATTTTTTTCAGACGTGACGTAGAACATGTGTTCAATTTAGCCGCTTTCACGTGTGGTGTTCAAGAATATCCCAGAGATCGCTAGAAAGTAACAAAAGTTGGCCATTTACATTAGTTTATTTAGTTTGTTTTAAATGATCGGGGCTTCAGATTTGAACTCCTACGCTCACCCGCTGCATTCATGCAATTGTATTTGCGGCTACTGCTGTCTACAGTTGATCAGTAACATGCGTGCTAACAATTGTTGCTAGGAATGGCGACGCTGTCAAAATTGGGCCTTTGCACTAAACAGCATACACGTTGTTATATCATACTTACGTACTGGGAATTGCTCTTCCCTAGCTCAATTTCCTCAAGCTTCCACTAGAGCTTGAAGTGCAGTTTGCCTAATTAACCGCCAAGCAACTTGGAACTTTACAGAATTCGAAATTCCGGTGGTTGACGAAGCGCATGTTAAGAAGCCTGAGGGAAATGTGTAAGAGGATAACTAGTTTTGGAAAGAAAATAAAATACTAATCCGTTTATTACGAAGTATGCTCACTGAGTAGGCAAATGGTGAGCATTCGAATGTCAGTAGTTGGCGATTCCGTTTTTGGATAAATGGAAACATTACGTGGTAGGTTCAGTCAACAGATTACCGGGTTTTTTCGGACGATTTCTTCCTCTCACTGTCTATACGATCTTGCAAGCATCCTCGTGGGCTGCGCTGATCAACATATTTCGGTCGACCTTAGACAAAAACGTTTCGTATACGAAAGCCACTGGCTGACAAACTGGTTGTGCTAGATAGACCCGTTCGCTTGTTTGCAAATTTGATATATTTAACACTGTGTAGTTGATGAGATTGTAAAATTGATGAAAAGGAGGCAAAAGTTACCGAATGGTTCTCGCTGTCAGATTCAGTGGAGCGGACCAAAAAACATACGGACAGAGAGACAGTCAGAAGAAACAGGATCATTCATGCATAATAAATGAAGTGGTCGAAGACTCACACATTTTCTGGACACGACAGCTCACTTTCCGTAAACGTAGTTGTATGTGCGCATGAACGGACGGATAGTTTGTATCGTCTGTTCACGTGAGTTTATTGAGCAGTATGCAGATCCAATTTTGGTTCATTAAATCCTTATGAGCTTTGATGGCATATTCACAGTCAATAACGTCGGTTAGTGATCCGGTTACATGTAGTCGGCCCTCGAACCACTTAATCAATTACAGGGAGAGAATTCCAACAAAGATATGCTCGATGCGATAACACAGCTTCCTTTTACAAGGTTTGACTTCATATATACGTAATAGTTTGTGGCAGAAAAATGATGAATTTAGTTTGAAGATTGCATTAAAAATTGAGACATTTTAAAACATGTGAAGTAGGAAACCTCAACGATGTTGACCGCTAGTATGGAGTCTGGAGAAAACCCGAGTTATTTGCTTACAATTATTAACGGAATGTTTAAAAAGGCATTTGGATTATTTTCAAAAACTGCAATCAAGTGATCATTTACTGAACGGTACATTTATGTATATTACTTTGCACCATTTCGTCAAATGTGAACAAAATTGGAGTCTGGTTATTTAGAAACGAGATAGACGGATAATGCGAAGTATACGGATATAAGTGTCTATCTGGCATTGATTAACAAAGCGTTTTGTACTCAGAGGAGTGGCTTTAAACTGTTAATTACTACCGTCCTAGCGAACCGGAGGAGCCTGTGACGTTTTGTTACTAAACGTTTCCGAGGAAAATTTTCCAGATTCAGTTGAGATCGGTATGCTAACAAGTGTCAAACTGTTAATGACATCGGCTCTTTGTGACTTGTCATCTGCTGACCTAATTCGGATATTGTAGTATGCATCAGCGTTTTACAGACTCATACTGGAATATGGTCGTCGACTGTATTGCACGACTGTTGTTCTGTTCTGCCTGTGTAAATGATCCGGACCTTTAGGATGATGTCTGAAATGGTCAGTTGTATGCACTGTCAACACAGCGTTGACCGTTCTGGCTTATATCACTACCCCGATACTAGGTCCAACTGCCAATTATATTACAGGCCGAATTACGTTATGTTTGTGATTGTATGTAGGTGGTTATTTAAATATATCGTCTAGACAGAGAAGCGGTCGAAGCAGTTGGGCAAGGTGTATAGTCAGATGCTGGTTAGAAATAAGCTTGCACTTAACCGGCTAAGTTGTATGAGTGCAAAGTGAATAACTGAATGGAAGCAGCCAGCAGTGTCAATTGTCTAACATTTACCAACCTGTTACTGTCAGTTAGTTTATTGCAGAGCGTTTCTCATCCGACAGATCATACTCGAGTTCTGAGTTGAGGCAGTTAACAAGAAACCATACCTGTGTGTAAACAGTGATCTGTATTAAACAGTTCGCATTATTTGGTAACACATTCCTTGCGCCAGTTTCACTACTTCGAATGCGAACTTGGACTATTGATTGCAATTTTGTTCATATGCTTAACAACGCATTTACTACAATTTAGTCAATGATGTGGTAAGGCCGTGTGAGGCAAACAGGAGAGAGAAATGACAAAATGTGACAGAAGAACAGTTGGTCTTCGCAAGCCGAGTGAGCAATATTTGCGTTGTGTTGACCGAATAAATAATTCCTTGTATCGGCTGCGTTTGGCTGATTTTTCCGCTGTAAGTTCTGAGGATGAATGGCGTTGCACAAATTACATAGTTGGTCGACTAGTCACGTCACACAGCATACAATGGTTGTGTCATGTACTGTTTATGCCGACTCAGCTTTTACCGTACCGGGCTTAATATACTGAGACCACCATCAGTTGAGGAAAGTCACGTGGTGGTCAAGCAGCAAAGTAGTCATAAAATATGATAGTTCCTTTCCAGTGAAAAAAGTGGGTGTGTCGGCCGTCTGGCCATGGGTCCTGGCGATCATTCCATGCGTTGGATAGAAACACTCTCTTAGGTGACAGCATGCCACATTCCTTGGCGTACCTGCAATCACACTACTTCTTGTTTATCTACTTAGTCTTCTTTCATTATTGCTTAATCTTTTAGAAACATTGTCTTCTTCCAGTATGTTCCGCGTCACCCTTTTTGTAGTTGCACAGTATTTTGTCCAGCAAACAGCACTCCAGGAAGAACAGAGTGATTCTCCCATGAAAATGTTTTTTCTTAGAGGATAGATTAATTTCATGGATTCCGATCAGTGTGACGGAATGATAAGGCAAAAATATTAAAAATCTCCGATGTGCATTTCATTCCATCAAATGTGAATGGAGTCGTTTAAATTCGATGAAAACCTACACAATACTGAAAGACAAGATCTGGCAAAGCAGTAAGGGTTCGAGTTACTGGAATATTCTGTCAGGAAACCACTTGTTGACGACGAAAAGTCCAACCGTAATTTTGACAGAAAAACGGACAATTCCATCATGATTCCCACGGAATTTTCGTTTCCGCCTATCCATCTACCCTCAGTGAGTATTCAGCTGTCTTCGATGACAATATTCAACTGAAGTCTACCAAAGTAAGCGAAACTAAGGGGCTAGCACCAACGGCTGTTAGGGGATGTGCCAAATTTTTAAGCCAACAGCAGACTGAGGTATCTACCTACTGTTCCGTCAGACGCCAAACTGCTGACTGTTGGAACACAGTACGAATCGCACCAACCTCTGAAAAATAGACGGTCCGAATTTGTTCGGTTTCACGCTTGTCTGTAAAGCTGAAGGTTTCCGAAGGCTGATCCTCGCTCAAACAAAAACCCAACTGAACATAAGGAATTCCGGAAACTTTGCTCGTTTGCACTCAGACTCAGTTCATGATGCTTCCATTTTTCTAGTTTCTTTCATTTCAAGATCGCTTGTTCAAACATCGGGAGATGCTCATTTAGGATTCTTAGACCATAACAATACACTTGGACGCCTGGATGAAGAGGTGCCAATTCAATTTTTCAACGAATCTGACATTCGAAGCTCAACGGCCAATCTTTCGCGCGATTGTTTTGCTGACATGCGCCAATCTACTCAATTTGGTGATCAAGCCTCGTTGTTACTCCCCGATAGTTTTCCACAGGGTAGAATCATCTCCCTGTTCTTATTCCCTCTTCATACAAGATCTATGCCATTTCAGGACTATGTTGTTCTAAGTAAACATACCGAGGATGTAGTGTTGAAGTCAAGCACAGTTCACAGTTTTTCCCGCTGGATTAGTTATGGGAGCTGTCACGTAGGACAGGGTCTCACTGACCCTGTTTTGAACATTCAGACAAAAAGAACTTCCCAGTGCACGCTCCTCCATCCTTGTACGTGACTGTCTTCTGCCCTCGATTTGTTAGGTAACTAGAAAACACCTTGAGTGAAAGCATGACGTAGAGACTTTATCTTACCGATGTTTTCATCAAAGTTTGATGACTGATTTCATGTATTCGGTCTAACCACGCACATACCTCATCGGGTATGCTGTCCACCAATTAATTTCCGTGGTTTTGCTTTTAGAGCATATCCCTAAAACGACCATCACGTTGTAGTGATCAGCCCTTTAAACAATCCACGGACTTTATTGTCTATCACCATTTTATAATGTAAGGAGTGTTTCAGGCTAAAATTCCATCCGGCACAACTCACCCCATTTATTCAACTGTCTCCAACAGTGTATCTACGTCTTCCACTAAAATCTGACACACATTCAATAAACCTCTTCTTCTGTTATTCTTCGTTTTGTTCCAATTTTGCATTTACCCAACTTTCACATTTTTGAATATACAGTAAAATCAAATCAAAGATTATTTAAATCTGATACCGGTTATGGCGGTTTATTATTTTGTACGTACGGTTTATAATTGTTGGTGTGTTATTGTGTTATTGCGTACGATCATTACTGTTGATTGATTACTAGAAGTTCGGATATTTGGATTGTTTCAACCTGAACACCACCTACACGAAAACCACAGCTATCGCATTCACATAAGCCAGTTGGCTAGCTTAATTTGAAAGAAAATGTTAGTCTTCACTTTCGTTCCCACTAGAAGTCATTGGCAGTGTACACCCTCGTCCGAACCGGGATATGCAAAAAATAATTTTGACCAAAAACGCTGATAACCTCACAACAGACACGACCGAACACTCATTTGTATTATCGGGTTGTCATTGGTTGATGGCCATTCTGCAATGGAATTCACATAAAATGATAATAGTCTACAAGCCATTTGGAGGAAGAACATTAACTGCAAGCGGTTTAATTAAAAGATGGAAAATAAGCAGTCAACCGCTCTGTTATATAGTGAAAAGAACTGGATCCCTACATACGTTTTAACAAACACAATTGGAACACAGAAACCGGTAGATGCATTTCGGCAGATAAATTTCGTGTTGACTCATCAGCATCGAATTTGCAATGACTGAAATCGGTTTTTCATGGCAAACAACTAAGGAGGTAAATAGTGAATCAGAGGTTTAGAGTAGGCCACCAAGTCCAGAGAGGTGCCAGGTTCACGAACAACTATTTCTGAATACAGAAAGCTGGCTTGAGGCGAGTGATTACCAGAGATTCAGAAAACAGCAGAAATCTAGAAACCATGCGTCTGTCGGATCGCCGTTGATTATAAGCCGGTAAGCAATGTGAGACGTCGCAGATAGCTAGCCAACTTTGAAGGAAGGTACTGGTAGCTTCTGGATCCCAGAGAGTACACGAAGTTCAGCTGCATAAACATGTTCGTCTAAATGAACTTCTCTGCTGTTTTGTTGTTTGATGTGTGATGTGCTTATCTTTAACTGGTGGCTGTGTGTAGATTTTCCTTACTTCTACAGTTATCAAGTATCCGGATAATGCCTTCTATCTACTGTGTCCTTCTGCGAACTTTTGTGATAACCATTTGGTTGTAGAACAAGAATGATTGCTGTCGTGAGTACCGATTCGTCCCGCTTATGTAAACAACGTATTCCCAAGTGTTCATTTTTTGTTGGATTGGTCTGAAACTGTCGAAATTTCGGTATTGACAGGACCACGAGGATTTCCTGTAAACAGCTCGTTTGATCTGGCCTCCTTTTCTGCGACTTAAAAATGATAGGCATTTGTTGGCTTCAAGTTCACACGTAACCTTCAAGCTAGAATGACAACCGTTTAAGCGCTGCACCGAGTTATCCACCGTTTATTTGGATCTGCCGAATATGAGGCTATCGTCAACAATTCGCTTAGAGTGTGACAAGCCTACACACGAAAATGTTTGCTAAGACAAGAATTAGTTGGTTTCTCATAGTCACTTCATCTATGTGACAGTATGACTGCTTGGTAAAAAGAAAACTTACATTCTCAGTGCATAGCAAAAGACTACCCTCCAGTATATCGGTCGGGAGCGACAAGTTAATATGATACACTTGGAGGGGCTAACTAATACAATCAATCGTTTCCTGCACAGGAACGTTTGTGAACAGTGAATGAACGTCCAGTTGAATATAATTCGGAAAAGTATGCTGGTGGCTAGGTAGCAATTTAAGAGGATGACGTGCTGGATGACGCCCAGCCTGACTCAGTAGTGGAAGCCGAAGTCTGATGCATGTAAGCGTTTTAGCTAAAACAACGCTCAAGGATAGTGAAACAGTTCGGTAATAAGCACCGTTGGGAGCTTAACGGACTATTTCTCAAATGGCTAAATTTGACGGCAAACTTACGGGTTCTCTGACATTGTCAAAAGGCTAGTAGAATTATTTCTTGCCGTGGAAAGTCGTTCTATTGATCCAAACCTTTTTGAATCAGTCTGCTGTGAGCTTTTAATAAGAAGACTATCAATAAATTATAAGCCTTCTCATCAAAATGTTTAGGATGAAATGATAGATGGGAATGGATTAAAAATGTGGAAGGACGGGTGGTTTTACTGTACTTCTTACGATGGCGCGGCTGGTTTAATAATCTCATGTAGTGCGCGGCGTTTCTTTCACGTTATCAGTCGGTATTGACTAGAAAGTTGTTCTGTGTTGGTAAGGCTACTGAATATTGGAACCGACTAGAAGAAGAAGAGGACGTTGTTGTGTATATTTACAAATCAGCTTGCATGAATGATATGGTAGATTAATTACGGATTACTGCAGGTTCCTTTCCAATCAAGTGTATGTGACCGAGCAGTCGAGAATGTGCTGATAGATAACGATTACTACGTTATCGACTAAAATGCAATGTCTTGACGGCGAAAATTAGATTTCATGCTATGTACAAAGAGTTCAACTAGAAGTTCTTTATCACTAAAACGACCGAAATGATGTATGCTGGCAACACTTGGGATTGGCACAGTTTTGTTCGCACCATTTCCAACGAAACAGGTTAAGGTTCACTTATTCTTTCAAATGATTCTCTAGCAATATGACTTACGAAAGTGGTTGATAAAAATGCTCTTTTGCTTTTCCTTATTGTAAAACTAGCTTCTGTAGGATATCTTCACAATATTGTTTTTTCTAAGTGTAAACTTAGTTAATGTATGCGGCTGCAAAAGTGGTAATTTTGATTTGGGTTCCGTTGTGATACCTGATATCTGGTTTGGTTCGCATAAACGTCGTAGTCTGTAGCACGTTTATATACTTTGCAACATGACGACTGACTACTGGTGGGTGATATCAGTAGGACGAATAAACCGTTATTTTGTTGTCATACTGCTACCCACTCGGCACAAACGATGCCAAACGTTCTAAGATTATAATGTAACTGGCATAAGAGACCGGTAACTCATAAACATTCACCTACTCAGTGAATTTCTTTCTTCAGGAACCAAAATAAAACTTTGCTTAGTTGTAGATATTTCGTGACATTTGTTTCCTGATCACAACTATTCAAACAATCGGTTTACACGAATAGTAATTTTCATTTTTCTCACCACAGTTGATTCGTCTACTGTCTTCTGGACAGAGCACTTGCGTGAAACAAAATGACCTCCATTCAGTCATACTGTCCGTGGGATGCACAGTGTGGATCTCTGTTAGATGCCCATCCAGAACTGGATGCGCTTTGTGTTTGTGACCACGATGTACGCGTCCTCGGGTCAGCTTTTAAGCATGCTGAATTGGAAGTGAGTACGGATTTATCGATTTTATTCACTTTGAGTTCAATAGCAGCAAGTCATTACTTAAACAGTATTATCATTGTCCTCTTGTGGTAGACTCCACGCTGATTTCAATCGGCGGTATGCTAAGTTCATGTAGAATAACAAGTTTGATACACTTCTTTGAGTGCACTAGAATGAAATGAGACCGAGAATGTACAAACAAAAATGGAAACACTGTCACGATTCATTACAGTTTTTCACTTGTCCACATATATACCTAGGTAGTGCTATATCAGTCCAACCATGTGGCTTACTAGTATGGCATATGGTTTTTGATCCTTAAAATGCATAGGGTTGTTAGAAGATCAGGTTGGCTCTGTCGCTTTCTTTTCGTTGTAAGTCGGCTACAAGAGACTGTTGTTAACTTCACAACCTGGGTAATGTCATCACAACAAATAGCAATGTTGCTAACATGGTGATTACGGTATTACCGAGTCATTTCAGAGTCTACCAGTTGTCAGTTGTGGTGAGTATACATAATGCATATGCGTACTCAATCATTTGTGCGTACCGGAATCCCGGTCTATTCATGTGAAAGGTACTTAAAAACTCTCAATGTAAGACTGTCGCTGCAACTATCTGTTGGTTTTATACCAAATAAACCGGACGACCGGGAGAAAAATAAGGTGCAAATCAGGCTAATTGACACTTAGGATTCATTCGTCAATTAAGTGTCTACCACACTGTGTATCGTTCCGTGCAGTGACTGAAGGTTAGAATGAAGCTAGCTGGTAGCTAAGCGATGACATTGGCACAGGCCATAAGATGTGTCCTTGTGCATGGACATACTGTAATCAAGTGCTCTGCAGACGAAGCACAGTGTTAAGGGTAAACAGGCATGGTGAAAAAATTGAGAAATTAAAAAACAACTGAATGAGATTAGCTGGCTTATAAAATTGCGTTTCTTGCGATAAGCCTTACTTAGAAGATTGAACCACTAACAGTGTAAGTCAAAGGTTAAAATATGGTATTGGTCTTACTTATAACGCACCGATTTTGCGTTTTTATATTTAGTCTTCTGGCGTACTCTCTACTGCTTCAAGCGTTTGCTTCCGGCAAACACTGCCTCCCTTCTAACCTACCGACTCTGTGAAAGTTGCAGTGATTCGTTCATTGACAGAGTGGACCAAACATTTGGGCGAAGTATAAACCTGAGTAGTTACTGTAAGGGATGAGTTAACAGGAAGTGTTACCTTAATGTCCAAACAGAATTTCGGCGTTTTCGGTCGCTACAAGTCAAGTGATCGACCATTCCACTTGATGTGTGGTCTTATTGTGCAATTGCAAACATACAGGGCTGGGTTTTTCAGAAGCTTTGCTGACCCAACGTCACACATTAGCTCTTTTTTGACAGGAGGCGTTGACGCAGACAATCTCGTTTACTCAATCGTGATATAAACCTATGTGACCTTCGTACGTCCCACTGTTCTATCGCCATATACCAAACCGGTATAACTGAAAGTTCTATGTAATCAACTGATATGAATAAGCGAAAAACTTGCATCTCGTCTTCTCACCGTTTTAAGGAAATAAATAACGGCAACTCAGCGTTTCAAGTATGTCAAAGTATTTCGCGTCGGTTTACCTATAAGATGGAGTGTACTGAGTGATCATGCTCGAAGCAAAATTAAGTTAATCTTACTGGAAAGTCCACTATATCATAAACTTATCTAATTCAGTATTCTTTAACTTTTTACAAGTAGTTTGTCTGTTGTTTTAACGTATTACGTTACTTACTACTTTGTCGAAGTGATTCCACATGTTTTGTAAATGCCTATCCCACAGAACATTACCAAATTGGATACCTACCAAATGAAACCACTACTGCCATTACTGGGTGCCGCTAAAGCGAACAAAACTAATCTAACATTTCTTCATGATCGTTTCTTGGTTGTTGGCAGTGAGAAAGATGGTCTGACAGCAAAATCTGAGACAAAAAGTTTGTTTTTCCGAGTTACTGGAACACGTAAGTGTCACGAACTTCTGGCCTTGATTATGACAACAGTTAATGAAGAGGATAGTTTTCAGCCAAACCTCATAAATGTTATCCTGATTGTCGTATTATGATAACGTTTTCAAATGAGAGACTCCGAATTTAGCCACCGGTTACTGTAATTAACAACAACGGTAACCCTAGAACTTTACCGCAAGCATTCATCCTTCGTAACAATCATTATTAGTAAGTGATTATTCAGGTAGAAACCAGAAAGAAACAATTCTTTGGTGGTGTGTAATGACCATTCAAACTTTTAACTTCGACAGCACATTTGCTTCTGGGATAGATTATTTTACTTAGTTACTATGATATCAGGTACTCGTTAAGCCTCATGTTAAATAGGATGCAAATTTTGGCGACTGCAACTCACCGACGTGAGTTAGTCCCTTTTTAAGCAGGAATAAACTGTCAGCAAGAATAAGAACAGACAGGATCATATACTACTGTAACGATTTTGATCTTCGCTGAGGATTATTCCGCTCTGAGATTACCTGCCTGCTTCCGTAGAAATCGTTCGTCATACAGTACACTCCTTCTTCGGAACAAGGTTAGTATTTCGTATTAGAGCTGTCGAGGTTTCTCTTACATGGTGTCATTTCGATCACTGGGTTTGATTCGCAGTGTATCTTCGACATGCACCACTTAGTGTTGGATAAGACCTTCAAGGCTGTCTGGAAAGTTTGTCTGAATGCAAAGGCTGCGATCAGATGTGAGTGACGTTCAACTTGAAATCAGCCAAATCCCCGACTACTCATTAGCAGTCTGAAATATCACCTAGCAGGTTTAATGAGATCGGAGATTTCGACCAGCCTGGGAAGCCCTAATCGCGGGGTTATCTATTGGAATTAACAGACAGTAACTGTGTCTCCTATCGAGACGATCGAGCAACCTGATCATTACTCACCAGCGAACGTGGTTGAGTGTTCACATATGATAATTCGGTCGTGCCTAATGTGAGGTTAATGGTGCAGTGGTAAACACACGGTTGCCTCATGAACAGCATGTCCGTGGTTCAAGTCCCGGCAGTGGCGATGATATGCACTACTGACGAGCTCTAATGAGAGCGAAACTCAAGTCTAGTGCTTCTTTTTGAAAGGGGTCGACTGGAAAGTCTATGGGGATGCGACAGCTGCGATCAATTGTGGGTGATGTTAAATTGGAAATTTTAATATTGTTGATACTAATCGTGATTCAGGTCACAGTGCAGATTTTTCAGATGCACGTTGACTATAACAGATTTTTTCACTAATCGATATCATGACAAGCACAATAACTTTGAAAATAAATCCGACAGAATGTCTTTCCATCCATTATTTTTGACCACAAAGGACATGACCAGAATCAATAATAAAATTGATGGATTTACCTGCTGTTCATATATTCTAATTATTAGCAGCTAGAAGCTGAAGATTTCCTGCACTAATTATGCACGATTTTCTGTAAACTGTTTATCTGCCACAGTGTACATACTGGGAATCAGCATGGATCCGTCTAACGAGAGAAAACACGAAGCTGCGTACGATGCGGCTTGTGCTGTTCAGGACTATTTCAAGGCGGCCTACTTCTGACGGATCCAGAGCCATTTTTTTAAACGCTTTATATTCAGTGTTGTGTGGCCAGGCACGTTCTGTGATTCCATGCAACTGACACACATTATCTTCATTCATCCGCAAACTTCATAAGTATTCCGTCGTTTTACTTAGTTGTTCACTAATTCGTTCAGGAGTTTGGTTTTAGTCAATATGATTAAAACTTGCCTAACCAACCCATAATCAGAAACCTATTATATCTGTGATGTAGACTTATTTTTCGTAGTAACATTTGAATTGTCACCCAACACACTTTTATCTGATTAGTTAAAAATCTTGAGTATTGAAACAACTTTTGGGCCAATTGAACTAGGATACTTATAAGCAGCTATGTCTTGAAGCATAACAGGTCAAGCAAATAAGAGCTGTAGGGAAGTTGTTTGCGACAGGATAAACTGATAGACAGATTGAAGAACTAATTGGTGTTTTCGAAGTTACGTCCATCTAAGTTTCTCAGTTACGTCTGAGTTCAATGGTCTTAGATGTTATGACGTTCAAATTGACTTATTGACCGGTTATCTCACTGCAAGCCAACGTAACCAATATAGTGAACTAAACTAGACAAGACTGGAACACAAAATATGTGGGCTTCTTCAAGAATCAAACAGTATGTCCAAACTCGACAAGTGCGATTGGGACGCAAATGTGTCTTTCCGAAACTTTCCAGCCTTTTATACTAGACATCAGTAAAATAACTTAGATGCATTGGTGGGTTTCGGCGCGAACTGTGAGAAATCCTGCTTGAGCAGTTAATCCCGTGGATCATAAGGTGGACTCCATATAATATCAAACTGGAAGGGCAACTGAATACATAGAATACATTTATGGGCCCGCGGCCTGGCTGGTAGACCACTTACCACGCTTGGGCATGCTGTTTGTGTCATTGGCTCCAACCCAGCCGAAGTCCAGGTTTTTCACGATTGAGTCTTTTCTAAACTCAAATCTGTCACGCTACTTATTAGTAACGAAGGACTGCATTTATTAGCATGGCTTTTAGCATACATAAGAGAGCAATACACGGAACACTGCTGTGTATAGCATAAATAACCTGTGATGGTAAAACACTGGCCAACCAAGCAGTTTCGTACGCTTGTAACATGATGATGATCCCAAACCAAACTAGCGTTATTGTGAAAACCATGAATTATCGCTATACGCACCAGTCACAAGCAGCTTTAAAATCAAGTGGTTACAGTCTCACGACGAGAAAACAGAGCATCAACCGCATTAACATATTCATCGTCATCATCATATTCATCGTTAACCTCTTCACTATCGTCAATGACTATAGCACTTCTGTCTTTTCTGCATTTTTCATAGAGCCACGAAAATCTAGTTTCATAAAATCGCTATATATCTGCTTAAGTATTCAACAGCAGTGTGGAAACAATTTAGAACCAAATTGCCCAGTAATAATTGAAAGTACAGCTGACTTGGACAGGCAATTTTGGTGTGATTTCTGCTAATCCCATCCATTGTTTATTCTCTGAAAACTCAGTAAAACAACTGTGCCAATCAGTCAGCCGAATCGCAGTAGCCACAGTCAATCATCATCCAAGCCCAGGGGACCTAGTGATAACCCGTACTAACTGTTTACGCCATGGCATATTCCGTTCACCACACAATACGAGCTAGTGCACTGCAGACTTGGTGCACCAAGCGGTCACAAGATGACCTCGTCTCATCGTCCAGTCGACTAGACTATTGTATTCTCAAGTTCGAGTAAATGGACTCGTCTAATACTCGCTGCCAAATTTAAACCATTTAGCTCCATTTCTATTCATCCGCTGGTTTAAATTAATGGCTAGGCTGAACACAATTACAGTATGATTGCATAAGAATAAATGAAACAACGGCTCATGCCCTTTAATTTAGGACAATCTACATTAAGTTACGTGGTTTTTAATGGTATATAGATTTCTCATGGGAATTATGAGATGTGTTTATAAACCACTCGCAAAAGCTATGTTATCGCATAAGCAAGAAGAAAAATCCACTTTTGTTTTTTAGCGCGTCCACCTACTGGTATCATCCAGTATGCGGCTACAGGGCTAGAGATCAGGTATTTAGTAATGTGAGTCGAATGGGTTAATTTGCTGAGTATTCAAAAATATATTGACTGAAGCGACTAATTTACGAAAATAACATGCCAACTACATTTTTCGCATATTGTACATTGTACATCTTACAACTGACTAATATAAAGAGCTAGGCTGAAAATACTGTGTTTACGATATAGAAATTAAGGCAGTTTCCGGAAGATTAGCCAATGCAGACTGTATGTGCCTGTATGATTTAGGGCAAAATGGATCACATAGCACTTGTTTTTGGGGCGCTGGGGGAAATGATAGCCAATGATGTTCATTTGCGTGAATCGTTTCCATGGGTTACTGTGTCAGGTTTGAAGAAAAACACTTGATGGGGACGGAAAAAGGGAAACAGTAACAGGGCTATTCCACGAATGCTACCTTACTATTGCTTGCAATGCCTTCGCTTCTTTTGTGGAAGAAAAAATTTGAATTTGAACTTTGTGGACTGAAGAAAATACTTCTCAACAAATAAGGTTTTATTTCAAAACTGAGGAGGTTTTGTATTTTTCTTCAGGTGTTATGTGGCAGTTGAGCATCGCAATCAGTCACCTTATTGTTGTTAATTGTCGTGGTATAGGTTATTCGAATCGCGAAGTCTAAACACCAAAACGCAACTGCAACAACCTATTGTAACGTTTTCCACACTATTGTGAGTCAAATTTTTCCATTTTTATCACCTTTTTGATCTTGTGTTCGTACCTGAATTTTGTATAGTGTTTAGATCCACTACATTAATTGGTGAGCCCGCTTATTTTTTTTTTTCCTAACTGCGTTTCTATCTACTTTTTTCATCATTAACAATGCATGATGACACTACAGACATTGACATTAAAGCCGAAAACAGTGTTGCTTTTAAATTGCCCGAGTACTGTGCCCGAAACCTTCGACTGTGGTTCCATCAGATTGAAGTCGTTTTTACCACCAGGCGGATAACATCGGAGAAAAT
>JTDE01002909.1:0-17902 GCA_014338405.1 Paragonimus skrjabini miyazakii | reverse complement strand
TAGAGGGCGGTCTGTACACTGGCCGAAACACTTAACAGATTACAGTACGTGATGTGAACATCGAGCGTTTGGTTGTTCTTTCTTCACTGAAGTTCTTTCATCGTTTTTTTTTAACCCACAAACGCTCTGGTGGGGGAGTTGTGTAACGTTTTCCACACTATTGTGAGTCAATTTTTTCCATTTTTATCACCTTTTTGATCTTGTGTTCGTACCTGAATTTTGTATAGTGTTTAGATCCACTACACTATCAAGTCAGCAAGAACAGGTTAGATATGAAAGCCACTTGACACATGCGCATTCAATAACCCAGCAGCTAAATTTGAGCCCCAACGCATCCAATACGGTGCATACAATCACGCAAGAATAAGAGCTGAATGTGCGCAGTGAAAGCTGCGTGCCTGAGTAGTTCTTGTTCCATAAGTTGGTCTCGCAGTTTCTTAACGACTTACACTAAAGATTGCTCTGTTCTAGTCGGCTTGTTTTTATATCTAGGATGCCTGAAATCATTAACGTGTTTGTAATTCCATAACTGAAACGTTGAGATTTGGGTGCACGATTACGAAGCGTCAGGTTGTGTGAAACTGAGTAATAGTGACAGTAATAATCGTATCATAGAAACTGAAGTTCGACCGTTTTTGCTTTCGTGTATTTCCAGAAGAAACAAAATCCATCCACATTTAGTGTTGTGAAACACAATAAAAGTGTGTGCGCTTTTCTTCCCGGAAGGCAGTTTACAACAGTACCACAGTTCACGGCGGAGGCTTGTTGGTGAACCCTTCAGCTGCAGCTCGCATATTCGGTTTCCGCTCGGTTTGGATGGTAAGCACAATAATCAGAAATGTTCCGCAGGCCAAAATAAATGGAATGAGTAAAAGCACCACTTGGGACAGTTTGCTGAGCACGATAGCTGCGAACAGACGTGGAGTCACTTGTATCTCGATTATGCCGGTCCAGTCTGAGAAACCGGTCTCTCTTGTTGCTCGTGGGTCGCCGTGAATGCAAATCAGATGGTGCAGACGTTTTTCCTCTTCGGGTGGATGGGCCAGTATTTCAGCTACGATCAGATTGTGTCCAGGATCTAGCCGGAATCGACCACGTGTAGTACTATACAAAGTTGACACGATGACCGGCTGCACTTGAGTCATCAAATAAGCAGACGGAGAGCCATACTCTTCTATCGTCTCGGAGGCTACTGCTGTCTGGGTCACGTTGACCAGAATGTCCGGATCGGCAAAGGAGTAGTACCAACTGATCGGCCCCCTTATGGGTCCACGAATCGGGCATGCGATCTTGGCGCGCTCACCTTCGTTTAGGCGCAGCTGAACGCGGGTTGGAAATTTGTAGGTTTGGATTCGCTTGCTAGAGGAAAGTAAATTCAAACAACAGTAAACCATATGCACTTATCTTTCACTCTAAGATAAAGTTTATAATCAGTCGGCTGAATAGTGTGTCAAAAGGTGGTATGGTGGAACATTTTGTAGACACAGGAGACGTCCAGTTCGTATGCCGTTGCATGAGCATAACCGTAATTTTAGCCATTTTCTGCCATAATCAGACGACTTATTCCTAATGGGAATTTAGTCACGGTGCATATCTGTCGTGCACAGTTCTCCAGGTGCATTGCAATCCAACACTTCAAAGAGCCGAGAGCCGTAATTTATTTATCAGACCTATCCGGAAATCAAATTATCTGTAATTATTTTCATATAAAGCTAGACGAAAAACTTGTAAGGCAGTTAACATGTTAACTGTTTGCCGTTCGAACGACCATCGCAAACGGCTGAACAATCTTCCTTGGTGTTGGCCCAATCAATGGAATCGTCGCTCCAATGTCAAACAGCATACCAAGCTACTATTGAACTTCCGTCTTATCAATAACCCCTATCACCGGATTTCCTATCCCAAACACAAACGATTGGCGAAAAGTTTATTTAAATGGAGCTCTCCTTTCACAAGTGGGCAAAATATTCGCTAGTGTTCGCGTCTTCCGCTTCTGTAGCAGACGTTCCTCCTCTTTCTTCTTCACCTTCATAGTCGTCACTTCATAAGTCAGTTTTCCTACTGTGTTTCGAATACCGTCCACTTCAGTCGGTTTGCTTGTCTCCAGTTCGTTGATTGTCATGGAGTTATCTGCCAGCAATTACCGAGCCAAATCAACCAATTCTTACAACACCAGCGGACGTGCGATGAGAGAAATCTTGAACTGCTCATGGACAGCTGGTAGCATTCCATCCAATAATTAATAAACCAGCGTACGTTTTTCTGAATTCTGGTCCAAATGTGGCAAATCTCTTGACAACGTTATCCGTAGTGACGCGACGTAAACGAGAGTGTTGCCCGCTAGTCCAAGCCGGGCGCTCGTGGCTCGCCACATTGTCTCTTGGCAGTCGATAGGCCTGCCCAACCGGGCGATCAGCGTCTCCCTCGCGGCGGCCCACTTCAGCTTCTTAGAGCCTCTTCGTGCTGCATCCAGCACTGCCTTCGCCCTGCCCTTGAACAAAATCCACAGGGCCACCAGCTCCACCCGGTCAGTCTCGACTCCGACCGTCTCCTTGTCGTCCTCGAAGTCCTGCAGGAAACTCTGGACGTCTCCATCCTCCAACGGCTTTGGTCACGAGACCATCACCTTCTAATTCTGGTTATGGCGCCATTTATTGTGATCCAACAACGCAGGTGACGCAAGGATTATTTATTCGGAAAACCAACACATAGGTTATGCGCTTCAACAAAATACACAAACCCACTCAAATGCATACACCATTGGTCCAAGAACTTCACGGTTGCAACGGTCGTCAATGCCCCGTTCCTGCATGTACCAAGAACCATTTCACACTAGGCTTTAGTCCAGTACTGTTCTTGCATTTTTCCCGAGGTTACTTTGAAGTCAAAATTCACGTTACTGTCCCATTACTGAATAGTGGCGTTTTGATTAGTATAGTGCGATCGCTTGTCCCCACTCAAGGACCATGGTCATTTGCACACCAAAAATTCATTGCTTGCTTAGAATTGTGTCCGCGTTACTGATTAACGCAATTAACCTAATAAGTTGGCAACTTGAATTTTGGACTGAGAGCGAATTATTCGTAAACACACGGTTCAACCATAGCGACAAACTTGACCCGATTTTGATGAGGTCGTATTTTTGGCATTTGGCTTACGTTTCACCCACTCCAAGTTTAGTGGTTTTGTCCGTTTGTGACTTCTTCACTCTGAGTAAGCTTTTAGGCTGATACACTTGTTATCGTGGCTCCCTATTCAAGTAGGCTAACAAATATCTATTCAGCTTACGGGTTCTTAAGTGATCAACGTTCACATGGGAGAAAATGTCCGTAAATCAAACAAACGAATCAACTGAAAATTTGTCAAAAACAGTTTGGGCGACCAACAGGATGACTGTACATTATGACTGTACAACAACAACGCTTTGTTTTCTAAGGTATTTTCTTATGAATGTAACTTACCGAAGTTTGTTGTCCTAACTGTCTTTTCCATTGTGTTGTTACTTGCACCGTGGTAAACCATTCAAGGCATTTTGACTTTTCGAACAGCAACGGTAGCACTTGAATTTTTTGTCGATCAATAGCATATTAATCCAACTAGAATAAAAAGATTACCTAATCATCAAATATATCCAACACCCTCACTATCACTTAGAATGTACCGACTCTCACTTTACTACCTACATCCTCTTGTTCAGAATTTTGGTAACAGAAGTGGACTTACCCTCTCTCATCATCAGTACAAGCAACTGCGCATTTCCTGTGTTGAATTTCACTTGGACGATATTTGAGGGCACTGGGACCGTAGAGTTGCATTGCATCCTTTATCAAATGAGACCGACACGGAAGTCCTCTGTTAGAGTACGCTCGTAACGTCTCGTCCACTAGTATGGCTAATGAATGCGGTCGAACTGGATGAAATGGATCCAACACACGAACCCTACATATGCCAACATGCATATGGAAACCATCTACTGAGAACTCTGTACTAGAACCGATCTGTTCTGTGAGCATACACGGCACGCATTGAGTCCAAGGTAGCCAGTCTGTGTACAATCTGAGATTATAATCGACCAAATTTTCTGCACCTAGGGACTCAATCTGACCACTTACTGCTTCAGGAATGCTAGTGTTCAATGGTTTCCCATTGTGCACGTTCTCGAAAAACGCCACGGTAGTCTCGTCGTATCCAGTCGGCAATGTCACATGTCGAAATGGTTCATCGTGTTCTTTGACCACCGTGATCGCCCATTCTTTCAGTCGTTTCCCTCTCCAAAAGCAGTAGTAAACTCCAGTGTCTTCAACCCGTGTTTGCCGTATAAGAACGGAATCAGTGTTCAGCATGACCCGCGAAAACCTGCTGGTCACTCTAGGTGGACGAAGTACTTTAGCTTGCTGGTTCACTTTAGCTACAGCCATGTATAGATTAACATTAGAAGATAAAGGTGGTGGTCTGTTGGCCGACTCATTCCAAGATTCTGTCTGTTCATCTTTGGGTTGTGAGTAGTCGGATCGTAAGAGCGAGTACATTGGATCTGGCGTTTCGCCGAATCTAGTCCATAGCCTTTCATGTAGCCTGCAACAGGCAGAATTGGAAGCAAATCAGTTTCACACAACTCAAACTTCTACAAGATGTGACACTTCGAAATTGTAAATACTTTGCATTCCGTCATTGTAATCCGAGTTTTCATGATAATAAATCATGAACATGAGAATAAAAACCTACCAGGTCTGGAAGCAACCGGTGTGTTTTACTGTTTGAAACAGTACAACTAAGCTCCCTTGAGTTTCTACAAAACGTTCTAAGGTTCAACAAACTGACAGTTGTGTAATATTTTTCTGTAGCCGTTCAAATTGTGGTTATTTATTCAAATGTGGGGAACAGGTGAAAGCAGATGGTGATAGTGATGGTGAATTTCGAGAAATAAATGTGACTAATTTTACTGCAGAAGTGAGTAGATGTCGCCTGCCTGGATGGGGCCCTCGTGATCACAAACCGCTGGTTAGAGACCCTATCCGAGATGGCAATGTGTCGTAGTCAATGGCGGACCTGTATCCATACCATTTCTAGTTCTTCCACTTAGTCTTGTTTAAATAGTGTTCAACCTTCTTAGTAACGTTTTCTTTCAGGATATTCCACGTCACTGTTGAGGTGAGCGGCGGCCCGTGCCACAGTACCTTTTGGTCAGGCTCATGTTTGCTATGATGGTGATGATATCTACTTGTTAGCTTTAAAATTTCATACAAAACAAGCAACAACTAACGAATTGTAACCGCTTGTTCCAATCATAACGAGCTGCTTTAAACAGTTTAATAGAGTTCACTTTATCCTGACTAAACCAATAGATATTCAGACGGTTAAGGTTAACGTAAATTCTAACTTTAAGAACACGACTGCCATACTTTTAAAAACGTCCACAAGTGACTTTTATTAGATCGCATTGAGGCTGATGGTTTTGAGAACACAAGACTATTAAAATTAGTTTGTTTTGTCGCACCTTGAGCGTGTGGGTGAGAATCCAACTTTGGATGTGCTAGTATAAAACGACGTTCGGTCGAAGTAAATGGGTAAAACCAACGGGGAACCAAGCGAGTTCACTTGCCAATTTTCGAGAAAATATTACCAAGTGTGATTGAGCCACGTAGCAAGGATGCCCACTAATCGTCTATCACTGAGCACAATTTGCTGATATCACGGCCGATTGCTGTACGGTCGAAATTGATCCTGTAACAGTCTATCGAAGAGAAATGGTTATATTTGTCGGTAGGTCATCTGTTGTAAACTGTTTGCATCTCTCGAGCACTGATGAGTGTGAAGCACAAATTATGACTTGAAGTGTTGGAGAAAATGCCGCTAACTGGGTCAAACTGACTGAGATTCTTAAAAGTCATTAAGAGTTGATGAAACTGGGCACTGATGTGTGTGATGACGTGCATTACTGATGAGCCTTATAAGAGGCAAAGCTAAAATTCAGTGTTATACTCCAGGAAGGTCAATTGGAAAGCATCTATTGGAAACTGAATGCAACTAGAAAGCATGGGTACAGTTTGGGTTATAGCGATCACTATTATGGACTAAAATATTTATATTAACGTAGCAAACATGATTACATTATATTCCACCAGTCGATCCTTGTAAACTCGCTCCACAAAATTTAACATTAGGCAGTTTGATTAAATAGAACAAAAATGCATTTTGATTTACTAAAAGGTGAGCAAATCTTGACAGTGCAAATTCAGAACCGCTTATAACCTAGTAATAAAGTTACAACCGACGATACTCGATGGTCTGGTTGATGTAAAATAAATTACTTTGGTCACAAAGCCATGCATTTCCCCTGCAAGTTTACTGATTTCTAATAATCCAGTTTGGTTGACGTTGACGGTGGGGTTACTGAAACTCACTTACACGTGTTTGGGCAACCTCAGCATTACTTACCATGATTATGATTGGGCGTTTCGGTCAGGTATTTTGGTGGTGTTTAATGTGAATGCCTAATGTGAGTTTAACATAGATGTATTACGAGAACACGACAGGTAGTTCAAGTACCGGCCGCAGCAGAATTATGCACTACCTATTTGTACTGAAAAGAAGGAAGCTCGAGTCTGGAGCTTTTTTTCGAAAGTGGTTAGAAGTAAAGCCAATGTGAATGTGAAAGATTCAATCACACATGAGTAAAGTTTAGTTTGTATTGTCATAACTAACATGAACTAGGCAAAGACCAATAATAAACGGTAGGAAAAGATCATGAAGTTCTAAGTGTGCTTGACACAAACTGCCAAATAAATATCATTCATTTATTCATAACGGCCATGAGCCTACTGAGAGTTTAATGAAGATCGAGCCACCGCACGCCACAGCGGTGAGATGGTACAGGCAAACAGAAAAATGTCAACAACCTTCAAAAAGATAATTTGGGAAACTTATACTTTTATAGGGTGACGTTTCACGATGCGGAAAATATGCTGAGTTCAAATGATTTTAAATAACTGAAATTGAGATAGCCTTTAGATACGTTTTTGATATGTTCACAGTTTAAAACGTACATTACATTTAGCAAGTATGACGGAGGTAGACGAACGTATCTCGCAGATGATGACCACTGGATAAGAGTTGGACTCAAGTGAATGAGACTTGGGATAGGGAAGTAAGATATGTAGAAGCAAGATTTGTTTAAATTGGATTGTGGATTTTACGACCACTGTTGTGACCACAAAAGAGGCTTGATCTGCGAAGTCGAGTGTTGCACGGAAATCCCTTTCAGATTATGTTTAAACATAGTACAACGAATGTATGCACTTATTTGTATAGCTGACATGCATTCGCACACATTCGCCCTGATGACAAGTCCCTCATAGTGCATACACACGCTTCCGATAGTCGCTTCTGGTCTTTCATCTTCTTAGCATTGGGACCTGCCTTTTAGTTTCCTATACTACTACTACTCCGAAACAAAGGTGTATGCTATGCAACATTCGAATCGGATCAAAGGAGGTAAAGCACCTACAGGAATTTCTTTCGTGTACAGAGTCCCATCACCTGTGCACAGTAGTCGACGTCACGCACTACCTGACACTCTACTGAGTATGCAATAGAACAACATAAAATTTTGACTGATCACATCATGAATGTTCAGTTCGAAGAGGTGTGCCAAAAACGTTCGGTGATACCTTGAACAACTGTCGTTGTGGCCTCGGGTTATTTTTGAAGGAATTAATAGAAATTGCATCATATCATTTGTTGTTGTCGCTGACCGTCTAACCAAACAGCAAAACTGTTAGATATAAAGCAACTAAAGTTAACGCAATTGGAGGAGAACTCAGCTGCACGTCGTGGGAAAAATGTTTTGCTATTTAACTCTAACCAAGATGCTACTTATATGAGATATTGTTTAGCCCAACATATCTTGCATTAAAACAGTCATCTCATCAGCAACGACCGAAAGAAATCCTAAATGTCAACCATTTTGTTCACAACTTATTTAAAGCTCAGAGGTTTACCTTTGTTCTGTTACAGATTAGTGATACAGTAACTTAGAAATTACCTCTTTCAAATAAATCTTGCGGTTTCCTTCAAGTTACTTTCTATCATTAGTTCATATACTTATGAACTCCTCATACTCACCACGAAAAGTAATACGTCAATGGTTTACACATATAGTTAGCTGCCATACGACCTATAAACTAGAGCGAAATCTAGCTCGGAAAAATAGGGGAAAATATAATAAATCCATGAAATAAAAAGCAACTACACACACACAAACTCAAACGTTTGATATCAGAGCAAATAAACCTGCAAACAGACAACCGAGCTATAGCCAACACAAAACGTCCTTCCAACTTCTAGCGTACCTCATGGATAGCTCGGCAGAACAACAAGCAACTTGTTTCTTACAACTGAGGTCGACTAACCATTAAGTCAGTAAACTGGAAGACTCATTTTTGGCTGTTCCAAAAGAAAGCAAAGAGTGCGTCACAAGTTTTAAATGTGTAAGTAGTCGAAGTAATATTTACACTATGAGTGATGCTGGACACTATAAAATAGCCTCCGCGATGGAATTTGGTGTTTACATTTATCTTCAACCCCTTTCGTACAGGCTGTTTGAAACTGACAGCAAATGATTGATGTGTCGCTTTACCTGTAGCTCATTGTAGGTGTGCAAATATTTGTACAACCAATGAGACACAAAAGACGTAGACTGGTTGTGCATTATTAGAAAGGCCGGTGACAACTTGGTTTACATTATATTGCAGCCCTCAGGTGGCTGTTAGATGTTCCACCACCGTTGCTGTCCAGTGGTCGTCCAGACGTGGCAGTTTTAAATACGTTGGTTAAAGTAGTTTTTCAAATAGATAGACCCATCAGCTCTTTGAGGAGGCTACTGGAGTTATCTACTGACTCTAAAACATTTGGCAGTTATCATTATCATCATAAACAGTAGTGCATCAGTGGTTATCGCTTATGCTTAATCACCATCCAATCAAGATTTAAAGAAATCCCTAGTTGATAAAAAAGAAAAGAGGTATGAGACCTACTTATTGGAACCAGTTATTTTTAATTTCAAACATTCATCATTAAGGCGACCAAGCCTTTCAGACAAATGGCCAAGCTACAAGTGAATGTAAGCTGTCACAACAGAACAGAACGTTAAATTCATTTACTCCACAGATAACTAGGCAAGCCAATAACAACGTTCACGCCACTGAATCCGACTGGTCACCACCTCACTAAGGTTTTTAACCACTGACTCTGTGAATTGCTAGGGCTGCAGCCATCGCTTTAGTGAACGACTTCATTTGTCTCCCATATCATCGTACGTCCGTCACGCACCTCAAGCCGACCAGTATGCTTGAAGTTGCATACGACTAACCGACCACCTACATGACCCAGCTGTCTACACCTACGCATACTTGGACAATGAACAAGAGAAATCGCTTTACAGTAGCCACCAAATACCTGATTCCTAAACTTTTGCTTGTTTACTCGTTGCTGTCAACCGATGCGAGGTATCAAACGATAGATCACCGAATGCCTGAATACAGAACACATATTTTACCCTGAGCGATCAAGTTTGGAGCTGTAAAGCAACCAGCCCTCACAATCATCTTATCTACGCGGTTCCTAAGCTTAAGATGGTTGCCTATCTTTCGCCAAAAATTTGCAATATTGATGAATAACGCGGACTATGTTCACTTAGCATGCATCAATTTAAATAAGTCATCATTACTTAGAAACGAACAAACGAATTCAAATTTTAAACTGGTCGAGTAAGAAACTAACGGTACAGACAATATCGGTCTTACAGTGAAGCACGCGGAAACAAACGGAAGCTAATAGGCAGTCTAACATAAAGCTTAAGACAAGAGAAGGAAATAAGCTTATGTAAACGGTACAATGGCTCGCGAAACTTCTGAAACCCATTCGAGACCGAATTACTCAGTTCTGTCTGAAAGATAGTTTCGAACTAGCCGGCTTACTTGAGACAATGAGTATTCGGGATAAGTATTTATGCTCATTTGATGTACAGTCGCTGTTCACGAACGTTCCACTAAACGAATGTATTGAATTCCTGCTTTCTTATATGAGGACGCACCATTTAGAAGTTGGAGTACCCGAAAGCAAATTAGAACAACTGCTACTGCTCTGTACCAAAAATGTCACCTTCGTTTTCTAAGACTCTGTGTACAGGCAAATGGATGGGGTAGCTATGGGTAGCCCGCCGGGCCCCATTCTGACAGACATTTTTGTGGCAAAACTTGAGCAACTATTGACAGGACAGTTATCCCCAGTGCAGTTATACAAGAGATACGTCGATGATATTTTTCTCATCGCAGACAATCAGTTGCAGGCACAGAACCTAATTGATCAGATGAATTCTTCGCACCCAAACATGCATTTCAGTATGGAAGGCGAGAATGAAAACAGTCTACCATTCCTGGATATATGCATCAAAAAAAATGCCCATGGTTCGACTCAACAAAGCGTCCATTGCAAGAGCACCTGGACAGGTCAGTACCTGCATTTTGAAAGCTTTGTTCCCCGATCCTATAAACAAGGTTTGGTGCTTAATTTGTTTGATAGTGCCAGACGTATTTGTACTGAAGATACTGTGCAAGAAGAGATGGTCATGTTAGAAACCACGCTACAACTAAACGGTTACCCTAAACCGTTTATTACAAGATTTAAACAACCCATTGATATAGGAATTCAACCCGACACAGTGTCTAAAAAGCCGGTCTTTATTCGTCTTCCCTTTAAGGGTGATGATGTGTCCCAACTTATTCACCGTCGTTTGGTTAGTTCTATTGCGAGAACATACAATGCAGTGGTCCCAGTGATTCTGTTCAGAACACTCCGGATTCCAACACCCTGTGTTTAACAACCAGTGCCCGAGTCAGCCAAATCCAACGTTATCTATGAATATCGATGTAGATGCGGAGCATCCTACATAGACAGGACTGAGCGCCAGTTGAGAACCAGGGTCATGGAGCACATCCCGAAGTGGGTCAATAAACAGGTCACGCAAGCACATGACGTTACAGTGACGCATAGAAACAGAGCGCCTGCATCATCCATTGCACGTCATATTCTAATGACGCAACACCAATGTGATCCCACAACGGCATTTCGCGTTATCTACTCAACGTCACACAGGCGAACGCTGCGCTATGCTGAAGCTGTTGCAATCCGAAAGTTCAAACCCGTGTTGTGTGTTCAGAAACAACTGTCTGTAGGGGTGTCACTACCTTGGTAGCGACAATGATTGTGCACTCTGACAATTGACTTTCTCTGGTATCTTGTTCGTTTTCTCACTGATATATAAATGGTCTGTAGTATGCACTCGTAAAGATGCAGCGAAATTTGTCCGGACATAAATCGTGCAATATCAGCCTATTGTCTTCTCTATTCAACTTCTTGACGGGGAAAGAATGTTACAACTAAAACCTTCAAATAATAATAACCACTTAATGAATAATATAGACTCATGATTGCAAACTCTTAACACCGTAATAGTGATAGGTTAACTACCATTTGCGTCTGTACACAAAGTGGGGGTTTATAACGGTGTATCACTACGGCCTCAGCAAAAAGCAAAGTATGAAAAGCCTTCTCCACTTGAGTCACGTGTCCCGTTTCTTGCAAATGTTGTGTGATAGAAGACTAGGCGGCGCTGAGCTTTCTTGTTCGCTAGCCATTTGGGAATGTGCTCCAAGACACGTGTCTCAAGCGTTCTCACCGTTCGGCCGATGTACTTGAACCTACAAGTACAAGTGAATTCATGAATAATGTTGGATGTAGCAACCGTGTCATCTGGTTCATCCGTCCTAATTCCACCGTTTGATGGATAAAAGCTGATTCCTCCTCGATCGTTTCGGGTGAGCAAATTCTGCGAACCCTACTGAAGAGGGTTCAAACGAGACCATGGTTAAGCGATATTAGTGCAAAACTTTTGAAATGAATATACTACCTCGTCCAAGTGGGCTTCCTATACACTCTTCTTGTGATAGATCCATCGTCGTTCACAGGCATTTCCACATCTAGGAAGGAAAGTCTGTGGTGGACGTTATGTTCGGGTGTAGCCTAATCAATTGTGCGCAGAGTTGGTGCACATACCTCGTAAGTCACACACACAAAGTATGTCGTCAACATATCGCTTATGCAGCGTTGTAGAGTGATTAGCTGTTACTGTTTGTCTTTCTGAAAACACCATAAAAATATCAGTGAGTATTGGCCCCAGTGGACTTCCCATCGCTACGCCATCAGTTCATCGGTAAAATTTACCATTGAATAAAAACCGAATATTCTTAACACACAGGTACAAGAGCTTACGAATTTCAAACAAAGGTTTTATGGGAGACATATTGTGCTCCGCTGCAAAGTCATGAATAATCGATATCACTTCGGTTAGCGGAACGTTTGTGAAGAGTGATTTCACATCAAAAGATACCATTTTCTTGTCCTTTATTTTGAGACCTCTTTTGGAATCAACAAATGAAAATGAGTCTTTCAGATTATGTTTAGCAATCTTCTTGCGTAGTGGTTCCAGTAACCGGACGAGCCACTGGGCCAGTTTATGGTACGGCGAGTTGACCATCGATAGTATGGGTCTTGAAGGTATGCTTCCTTCTCTTGTCTCTTGCCTATTAGCTTGAGTTTGTTTCTGCGTGCCTCACTGTAAGACCGATATTATCTGCATCGTTAGTTTCTTACTCGACCAGTTTGAAATTTGAATTTTGTTCGTGTGTTTTTAACTAATGATGGCCCATTTGAACGTGACTGGTTCTGTGTGCTATTCTTACTGCAGCTGATGACTAATTACTATTTTAAGCTTATTTAAATTGATGTGTGCTAATTGCTCATAGTTTGTGTATCGTAACAGAAAAGATCGGTCAAAATGTCAGTTCAGAGTACACCTTACGTAATTCTACTCGCGTGCTCTAAATTTCTCCAGGGACATAGCTGTTTTAGACAACATAATAAAGACAGTACAGCCAAGTAGGAGGTCCACATCATCATCTTGTGAGTGCCACAGACAGTTCTCCATTGATTCGTATATGACAAAATTGGTCGCATGTTGATGTTGGCGCTGAAACTGTCAGACAGTTTACCCTGAACTCTAACCCTAGCTAAAGTTTGGGACTAAAGCGCTAACAGCATGTTCATATAACTGGCCAGTACACCCCTGTGTTTAAGCGCCTCGAGAACTGCGGACCGACCAAGTGGATCGAAGGCATTACAAAAATAAAAAGGCACTTGTCAACAAGCGCCAAGTGTGATGCTTCTCCAGAATTTGGCGGAGAATAAAAATATGGTCAATCTTTCTTCGCCCAGGCCTAACCCATTTCCTTTTTATCCCAGATGTATGCTTCCTAAGTAGCAGTGAATCGACGGAGTATAATGGAAGTAAGACCTCTAATTGACATAATGGGATCAATGTCTGCTAGCGACTTTTCACCTCTTTTGAACAGTGCTGGCACGAAATCATCTGAGATAGTATCTCTATTGTATTCAAGAGCCAAAATGCAATTGCTAACTTTAGCTTTGGAGGGCGGCTGCAAATCTACTGAGTAGGACACTGCATTATAAATTTGTGGTGGTAACACGGTAGAAGCAGGATGTTAGCCAAATTGGCTCTCATATTGTTTCATCCAGCTGTCTAACCTTCTGGAACTTTCATTGATGAATAAACCGTCTGCGTCGATGATACCTTCCATGATAAAAAGCCATCCTGAGTTGGTAGTACGGTTGAGTTTGGAATGTTTAATAAATTTTCCAAAACAAAAGAGTTTTTCATTTTATTGCACTTCCCGGTTAACCTAATATCATGATTGAAACCCAGGCTACACTGCACTCCCTTATCCATAATTATTATAAACTTGCTATACGGAAGTAAGAATGAAAATATCAGAGTTTATAAATGCTTCATACAAAAACGTCCTTCCAACAGCTTTTTTTTACCTAAGGCAGAAACATTTACATAGTTGAACCGCGTCTATCAAAGGATAGAGACTAACCGTTCCAGACAGCCGTTATGTGCCTAATTTCATTTATTTGTCCTTCCGTCATTCATGGTATCTGTTGTACACCCTCAAAAACGATACGCTGGTTCGCTCTCGGTGTAGTAGTTTGCTTGACAGAATTCGGATTCTCTTCCCGGTAATAATTAACAAGGAAATCGCGATCCCAAATAATACCGCGACTGTCCCCTGATTCGCACACAAGGCGAATTAAAAGACGCTTACAAAAAAACACATTTGTTCCGCCCCAAAACGTGTGCGAACAAGACCAAACAAACAAAGTACTTATATGGTGCGCAGTGGCCAAAAAACATTCCCGATTCATAAAAAGAGAAAAACATTCAATAGAAAAAGTAGTTACGGTCACTAATAGGCATAGCGGATTAAAAAGGTCGGGCGGGTAAAAAAGCCGACCAAGGTCACCTCTCTGCTGTTCTGAACAGTTAGCTAATTAGGACAGATTCAATCGTTTTCTTCCTGGAGGACGGAGACGGTTTTGGAGGGAAAGAAATGGACGCCCTAAAAGTATCAGAGAAAAACAAGTTCCTTTGCCTGAATCCTTCATTTTACCTTATTTGGTTTGCGCTTGAAGCTATGATTCTGTCGGATACATAACAAGAGGTTATTAAAATGCTTCACTAAGCATGGCGTTGGATCGGAATCGGACAAGCAGTCTCGTGCTTACACGCCCACGCAATCACGCGTCCTAACTTATGCCAGATGAGTCACGCAACAAACTAACCAATCACGTGTACAAGTGTTTACTGATTCGTCAGTTAGTTATTGATCGCTTGTCTTTGGTTATTCATTCTTTACATGCCTGTACCACGGAACCAATCGATACACTTTGTACTTGCGTCTTGCTAACTCGTGCTCTCCTTACCCAAGCGAGACGATTTAACACATGGCAAAACAGGTTTTAGTAGAACCGACTGATTTGTTGACAACGTAATTATCAGACTGCACTAAGATAAACAGAGGAAGTTCACTTAGTTTCTATAGTACCATTCGCATAGATGTGAGAAGTTTTTCCAGCCTCGTCTTATCTATCAACACCTATTTTGTAGATAATTCACTTGAGTGATCGTAAGTATCACACATTTTTGAGCATATAACGGGTCAACTGGACATTCTTCAATATAACCCTGATGCTGAAGGCAGTGAACTAATTTTATCAAACAAACTTAAGGTTGCTTAAAGCCTTACTCAAAAGGTTAAAGTCAATAAGCTATTACAGATTGTGAATGGATTACTGCTGATATACCATCTCTTACGTGGATCCTAATCAAAAGTCCCGGGTCATCGTTGACCCTGCGTGTACTTTGTACAGAAGCCACTTTAATTTGGAACAATACGTTGCCGCAACATTCAGCCAGGCCATAATGAACCAACAGTGGGGCCTTGTGTAGAAGTATTAATTTATGGGTCTACAATCTAGTGCACATTTAGGCAGCGATGTTCGTGTAATATACTGAAGTCAGAAAGTGTTTAGATCAAACAATTTGAACTATCCAGCTCATTTTACTATATAGTTTCGGTGGATGGACACAATGCTATTTGTCTTTGACTCACTTTCGGGTAATTTTTATTTGAGTCTCTGTCACACATCGAGCTTTTGAAATAATATCTGCCAGTTAGAATTATTATAATGAGTTGTGAATTGGTCAAGTTCTGCTTCGTTAACGAACATAATTCACGGTACTTCTTCTAGTTATTCAACTTGATTAATACCTTAAATCGATATTGTTCTACAAAATTCACTAGCGTCAGTTTTACCCATGTAATCAGCACTTGCCAAGTGTGTGAATTTGTCTGTATATCTTGATTTCACAAAAACATACATTATTCTGTTAGCCACATTGCAGGGTCCTCCGAGAGCAATGCATAGAAATATGAAAATAAGTCGATTTATCATCGAATATAAAGCCGGTTAGCTAAGAGCCGGCCGCCAATTTTATGTAAATATGCAGCCGTCGTACATAAGTTGCTTATCCTGACAACTGTATTCTCACTGGTTATTAAAGGTGGTAGATTTTTTAAGCCATCGAGACGAACTAGTAGCTAGAGCATCGTACACAAAATAAATGAGCATAAATTAGATCGCAAGATTTATGTACTTGGTCGGCTATATTTTACCACTTGCTAGACAACCGAGGTCACCAGTGAAGTGTGTTTTATGGTTCACCATTTGCCTACCCAAAACCCTAAACTACTACAGTGAGATTGTACTAACCTGGGGATAACCGAACTTTGCTTGCTGTACAATTTGTAAAATTCTTTCTAAGCAAATAGGTCGGGACAGAAAGTGCACTGACATTAACGTTTGGCGAACTAAAACGTTTTCCTTACACAATGCTGACAAAAACAGCGATTCAACCCAGATAAATGAATGAATGCTTAACAGTAGCTGACGTCAGATAAATGATCTTTTATCTGACGTGAGCTACTTCGCATCTGGCGTTTGTTATGTCGTCCTGAGAAACGTTAATTTAATGCATGTACGCACCAATTCTGGTGAGTTCACACATTTTATAAATTTTCGAAGGTGTACTTTGAAGCACACCAGAAGTGGTGCGTACGAGCACTAAATTAACGTTTCCCAGATCTATGTAACAAATGCCAGAAGTGAGGTAGAAATACGAATAACTGAAACAGACCCAATGAATGCGTTGTGTCCCTCTCATATATTCGAATAACTTATATATATAGTCCAATGATGACAACGGGTCTCGACCAGCATCAAGTGACACCAGTACGCGGAAGCAGCGAGCTAGCTCTCTTTGGAGGTTCGAGATCGGACTATCTAGCGCACGAGCAAGTCGGGAGTGATGTGTATCGTTATTGGCGCGCACAGGGCGATCAGCATGCAAACAACCAAACGTGACCGTATGTGTTGGACAGTCGGTGAGCAAAAGCCTTCACGACTTCAGGGTTTTAAGAAACATTTCACACACCTTAATGGCTCCAACAAATGGCAATATTGCTAATTGTTGCCCAAATATCTCTTGAAGTTATAGCACTTTTCGAGGGTTATTTAGGCAGTACGGTTATATGAATCACTAAGTGGCATATGTATATCAACAACGCCTAAACCACGTTTAGCTGCATAGTTTACGTTTGAAATAACCACTCACCTCATGCGGATCCGTGGCAGATCGAAAGGCTTATCTTCGATAGTGCCATCTACTGCCCCTCCATAGCCGAGATATCTTGACCTCTGGATTGTCCATTCTTCCAGCCCAGCTTTGGCACTACATCTCCGCTCTAATTTTTCACACTTTCTGCAAATACCACAACTAAGTAGTATAGTTTCGCCCTCAGCAAGTAAATGACTATCGGTTTCTGTTTTCCAATGTGTTGGGTCTCGAATTTTATCGCAGTCCACGTCGTTTATTGGACTAACATGAATACCTGACAAGACCGCTCGTACGCACAGTGCTACTAAACTCGACAAAAATATTGACATAACCTGGACGAAAACACATAGCCTGTTCAAAATTACTGTCTGTGTCGTCAATATATTTAAACGAATGATATTGTGGGGCTAATCTTCATCAACAATCCGGCTTTCTGAAGAGTATATGGTCGTTTTCATACAGCTCATGGGACAAATTGGATTTCAACGGTGCAAATTAGTTGGACTGAAATACACTCTTCTCAAATCCCCGCTTTGGCAGCTATGGCTATTGGTCTCGCCAGTTAGAAGGCAATAAAATGCGATATCTTCGGAAATCCAGTTGTTTTTCGGTCGCACCTTCCGATGATCAAGGAATTTCTCATGTTGGTGACAAAGTTGTTCAAACCGATTTTTAATTATTCGATCCTGAAGTTTTTCTGCGATTTCAGCGATTTATTCACGTGTTCGAGGTTTTTTTCAGCGATTC
>JTDE01002908.1:73436-87977 GCA_014338405.1 Paragonimus skrjabini miyazakii | reverse complement strand
ATGCAATTGGTCTGCAGTCAATTTCGCCTACCACCCTTGAAACAGGTGTGATGCTTGCGAGTTTCCAACCGCTGGGCACTGTTCCCTGGGAGACAGATTGCGTAAACAGTAGGCTAAGTGGGTCAGCAAGCTGTTTCACCGCTTCTCGCAAGGCCTTGGGTGGTATACCGTCGAGGCCCGGAGAGCTGTCCCTAAGGCACCTGAGTTTAGCCAGCACCGCCGTGGAGGAAGTACCCACCGTGCAAGTGCCATCGACTTCAGTGTCAAGACGAACCTGAGGAAACGATGGTGACTGCGCAAAAACACTACTGTAATACTCAGCAAGGACATCAGCGGTCTCCGTATCAAAGCTAGTAAGGCCTGATGGGCCTAAGATTTGTGGAACTCCGGCTTTTGCCTTGCGAGTTGATGCAACAAATCGGAAAAGGCTGTTTGGATCAGCGATAAACCGTTCTGTAAGGCGTTCTTGGTAATGAAGACGGTCGCGTCGAATTAGCGATGTACACCGATTCCTTAGGGCAGGGTATTTATTTTGGCCAGCTTCAGATCCTGATAATCGATAGCATGTTCAAGCATACCGCTTCTTCAGAAGGAGTTTAAGTGTACTAAAGCGTAGTTGACTTGGAGGCTTATTCCGTTTGGAGCCCGATAATGGTGTAGATTCACTTACGGCTGCAGAAACGATGGCAGTAAGCTTCTCACAGAGATCATCGACAGAGTGAAGTTGGGTGTAGTTCGCCCATGACTGCATTTCCAAGTAGCCACGAAGTTTCCCGACATCCATTTTTCGGAAGTTTCTGCGATTGTTCGTCGTTGAGCTGACCAGATTCGTACTACGAATGAAGTGAAATAAGACGACTGCGTGATCACTTAGCCCGAGTGGTGCGATGATTGTAAGGTTGTTTACCATCAACTTTGTTAGTAAATTAGTAACCCAGTGGCGACGGATTATGGCCAGTACGCCAACGTGTGAAACCAGATATGTGCTCCGTAAAACCTAATGCTCCGACTGTGTGAAAAAATCGTGCAGAGATGGAATTGTCAGTGCCTGTGTACGAGCAGGCCGGAAAGTCGATTTCAGGTAAGTTGAAATCGCCCATTAGGAGAATGTGCGGAAAACCCAGAGTAGGTAAAACTTCTAGTCCAGATAATGAGAGTACGTCTTTAGAATTATCTGGAAATGGAGGACGATAGAGGACCCCTACTAGCCGGCGTTCTGAAAAACTTAAGTGAATCGAGCGCCAGACCGTTTCTTGAATCGCGGCAAGTACTGGATTGTTAAAAGGAAAACTTGAAGAAAAGTGTGAATATAGAGGGCCGATTCCCCTCCTCACCTTCAGTTCTGTCCGCACCGAAGATAACCGTATCCTCTAAAGCGATTTCAGAATCCAGGTAGGAAATACTCAGCCACGATTCCGTTATGGCAACAATCCGGGAATTTGTAGTAGAACAAAGTTCGCGAAGCTCTGGTAATTTATTCAATAAACTAAGTGCATTTGTGTACATGAACCTTACAGAGTTACTAGTAAACGATTGGATGTTCTCCGGCGATTGTGAATGGGGGGGGGCCTTCATTCAAAACGCAACGCTGACGGAGGTTACCGACTCCACAGGAGCCGGCTGTATTGAGTTTTTTGATGTCATTAAATCCTCAATGGGAACCACCAGGCGACTAGCACGTGTGCGGTGATTGGCTTTTAATAAATCTCGTTCCTCTTTAGAACGATCGGGATGAAACGAAGTCCCGCCAGGGATAAGACGACGCCGGTGGCAGAACCGCCCCAGTATATGCGATACCATCTCATGCGAGGTGACAGTAATTTTGAGGAGTCTTGGTCGGGATTCGTCCGACTCCAGTTTGGGTCGCAGGATTCGATGATTACGCTGAACCTGGACGTTGGTAATTTCCAGGGCAGTTGACAGGAATCGCCGGACGTGCGCGTTGCGTTTTGAATGCCCCCCCACTTACAGTCGCCGGAGAGCGTTCATTCGTTTACTATTAACTCTGTAAGGTGCATGTACACAAATACGTTCAGTTTAGTGAATCGTCAGACGCTCTGCAAATTTCCTTCGGAAGCTGGTCAGTATTTATGGGAAATCATCAACCTTGCAGGCGCGTGAGCGCGCGGAGAAACATTTGAATCCTACGCTGATCCATATTCTAGTAACGGCTGGTGTTTTTCGGATTAAGTTTGCCCTCAACACTTCACTTTCGGCTA
The DNA here is from genome assembly GCA_014338405.1 of Paragonimus skrjabini miyazakii. Lineage (NCBI taxonomy): Eukaryota > Metazoa > Platyhelminthes > Trematoda > Plagiorchiida > Troglotrematidae > Paragonimus > Paragonimus skrjabini miyazakii. The sequence continues at coordinate 85,758 of JTDE01002908.1, read as the reverse complement.
AACTAATCCCCGTTTTTTCTTTTTCTATATAAATGCCATAAGTGCTTTCAACTCTGAAAACTCCACTGCGCAATTGAACTGTCACTGTCCTTCTTCCTTAGCCACCTTGCCCGTTGTACGTACATTCTGTCTGTTTTTGTTGGTTGTTTGTAACTGGTTTGACTTGATTCCACCACTGTTTATTCTGTACACCAGGCGCTTTCCGGGTCAAATTTCTTCATGCCTAAGGTAAACATGCTTAAAGTGTAAGAAAGTGGTCGCTAGAAGAAACAAGGCTTTATGTCGTGAATTATGTCACCTTTGGTTCTCTGTGTCTGCGATTACGGAGTAATACAGGAGCTGGACGCCGCTTTAAAGATGCCTAAGACGACCCGTAGACCTATGTGTGGCCATAATCTGATTTGTCCTTCTCACTCCATCCCGAAAATGCAGCCCTAAAAGTATTCTGTGTACTGGGTGCGATAAAACAGACTTTTCCTCGACTAAACAAGAAAACTCTATGAGGTTTATCTCCCACCATTGCTTGAATACGCTAATCTTGTTTGCTGTTGCCTTAAAAAAGACGCAAGTGCGCTTGAGCTTCTACAGCAGGCTGCTTGAAAAATCGCAGCAGGTCTACAGAACGTTACGTACGAATCTCGTATCGAAATGTTTGATTTTTACTATCTGGAATATCGAAAACCCCACGAAGACCTCATTCTTACCTTTGTCTGAAGGGCTGACAGAATAAATTTCTACTGTTAAAGGTCCAAGTGTGCTCCGGCGCCACATTAAAAAGTTGTTTAAAAGAAAACCTCATATTTGTTATGAATTTTTTCCTATCACAAGGCGGTCGCCCCTTGGAATAGCCTTTCGCCAGCTACAGTTAATGTTTGTCCTGAGATGCGATTTAATGCCTTATCTGACCTCTCTGATTGATAGAAGTAGTAGGTGAACATATGCTTACTTTTTGTCATGTCATATTGCGCATACATTGGCAATATATTTAGGGAGTGGTTTTACACCCACTTTTTCCCCATTGCATTCCAGAAAAGCTTACCTCCGTGTAATACTGAAAAAAAAATCATCGATTCGGGGAACTTGGGCCCCAACGAAGATTTGAACACCGTCAGTTGGTCCGCGCCCTCGACCTGGTATCACCAATGACTTTGCTTCAAACGAGTGGTGGAATGACGAAAGAATTACTTACAACATCAAAAGCTTACCCATCCCTAGTAGTAATGAGAAGACGGACAACTGGCACTAAGTTTGAACTGATTACTACCCTACCTTTCCATGTCTTGCACTCTCCTCATTTGGACCATAGCGGTCGGTATGCAAAGACGTCAGCTGCCAACAATACTAAGGTCTACCCCGCGTACGATGAGTTTAGTCGCACCGTGTTCACAAAAACAGCGCCACTAACCTTGCAGACGGAGACAAAGCTGACCGTTGTCGTAGATAACAATAAATCAGTGGTTATCACTTATGCTCAAGTCCCGTAAGCCCTTAAAGAAAAGAAGGCAAGTCCTGGACCTGAAGACAGAAAAAAGTGGAAATTTGGTGTACATAACTACTGAAAATTGTTATGTCTATATTCAAGCCTTCAATACAAACAAACAATCGATCATTCATTGGAAGTAAAGTATCAGCTGCAAGATAAGTCGCAAATACCGACGCGGTAATTAATTAAGAGTAGTCAAACATCTAAGAGCTGTGTCATGTCTCCTTACTTATGTCAGCATATCTGCGGACGAACATTGGAAGAAGATAAAAGCTATCTTCAGAAGGTTACCTCACGGGTTGTACCCCCTTGTTGTCCTACTTTCCCCTTCCTAGAGGTCGTGGATAAGCTCTCGGACTCGAACTGTCATTAGCATCAAATGGGCCTTGTGGAACGTATTTCAGATTGAGGAAACCTGCAAGGCATGTTCGAAATGTGGTCGTGTTGGTAATCGATGTGACATCTATACGGGAAGACAAACAGGTTCATCATATCACAACAGCGTTTTGATGGAAGCAGAATCCCCAACTCCCGTTTAGTTTAGTTCTTAAGGATGAACTGGCGTACCCTATGTCGACAGTGGATATTTTCTTATTGCCTCCATCCTATATACGGCCGAAGCATTGTGTGGTCAACACTCGAAGATGCTCAGGGAACTTTGCACTGCAGCTCGTAATAGCCAACCGCTCACTGTCCATGGACCGCCAACCTTCGCAGTCTCTCTGCTAGTGTGGCGAAAGCTTAACTACCAGATGAGGACTGTATCAACAACGCAGTCCTGTAAACCTGTGTGCGATGGCTAGCCCTTCCTCTGCTCCCCTTTCTCCAGCATTTCTTGAAGTTGGCTGCCATGTATGGAAACGCGCGGTAGTCACACCGTTTCATAAGGGATGCTTTGGGATGGAGGCCGTTCCATACCGTTCTATAGCGTTACTGCCAACCATTTTCAAAGTACTCGAAAGCCTAAATGACAATAAAATCTCTCATGGACAGCAAACTGCTTTTTATCGTCCAACATGAATTTCACTGAGGTCGTTCGTGTGCTTTAAGCGTACGTGAAATGGCGAACGAATGGGCAAAAGCTGCTGACAGCAATCTTTGTGTAAACTTCACGTCCATTTCATGGGGCTTCTAACCGTTCCGATCCTTCAGCACTCCTTAGAAAACTACAGACTTTTAGCGTAGTTAGTGACGCATAGATGACGATTTTTGACCATTTGGATTAGCATCTATTCTAGGTCAAGGTCAGTAGTGTGTTGTCTTGTGAGTATACAATTCCCACAGACGTATCACAGGAATCCATTTTCGAATCTCTATTGTTCAACCTTCTCATCAGTGACTTGCCAGCCACAATACACCCATCCCCTACTCTACGCGGATGAGCAAAATCTGGAGGTCTATTCAGTCCACGCAGGACCTGCTCCAGAACGAGCTTGCAGTTTTGTAAAAGTGGTCTTTCACGAACCATCTTCCACTTAACGGTTCAAACTGCGAGCGTTTGCAGGCCAACCTTACTAACAAAACCACCTGTAATACGAGTGGCCTCGGAGTGAATCCGGTCGATAGTCCTGTGCTGGTTTCATATTCGGGAAAACGGTTTCTGTTATCAGCGACGGCTCATAAAGTGATTCATCCCTGCTGCTAAAAACCTGCCCCGTTTCGTGTCTTCCATTAGCAAATAAAAGCGGGTGTTCCTCAGCTAATGGATTTGTCAGGACTTACCAATACCGTTGCTGAATTTGCTAACGTGTTGGTTGACTTTTGCGGTAGCATCTTCATATTACTTTTGTAGCACCGGACAGCATCTCGACCATCACTGTTCCAAATGGTATATAAGCAGGAGACGCGTCTCCACCAGCTGTACTAGCCAAGAGGCGTAACTTGAAAGATAATTCCTCTGGACAGCATATAATCTTCCCTCTTGTTTTACTTAAAGCTGCCGAACAGCTTACCAACTCTCCAAGCATGCTGTTCACCAGGCTGTTCAAACAGGTTTCCGTTCCTACGAGTGTAGTATATGCCTATTACCTTGGTGGTACAGTTAATCCAATTTGGTTGTGTTCATAGCTATGTTGCAGTAACAACGAAACAGCGTGTCGGCTTCATGGTTTTCTGTCCTAAGTAGGCAACCAAAGTCGAAGTTGCAGATAGAAATTTCGACTCTCCATTATCAAACTGGATGGTTTTTATTTTCCCATTACGTTTTTACCTCCCTTGGAGGCGATATCTTTGGTCTGTTACCGCACACTGTGACATTGTGAGTGTACACAAAACGTCACTATGTTCTTCTTTTTATCAAGTCATTAATTATTTGCTGAAAACAAGCCCATCTGCTGGTTACTGCGAGCTTGATACACAACCCACCAATGGCCTGGTAACTTCTCTCGTCCCTGATACGTACTTCACGGTAGCCTCTCCGAAGATCGAGCGTGCTGTACACTTCACAGTAACAGAATATGTATTTGAATCACCCTACGTTTCCTATGTCCTTCTTTGGTTCTGATCAGCGGTTGGTCCCCTGAAGGAGAATTGGATGATTTTGTTCTTAAATAGTCCGCACTTCTATGCAGATAAACGTTTCATCAGATGGAGTATGCTTTCAAGGTATAACAACAATGGGTGGGTAGTTGGGATCGAGGTTAACAACGGGTGATGGAGAATCCTAATGAACAGCCACTAAATTGAAGTGTGGATGGTGATCTCTTTCCTTCGAAGAGTATTTGAACTCGGTGTATCTCAAGAAAATTGCCCCAGGCGCACAGGTTACGTAGAGCAAACAGCTTCACCATCAAGTGCTATGCTTAATTGTGGCCTAATAGTGGTCCTAAATGATACCCAACGAACAAATTGAGACTATCGTTATTTTCGTTCGCGATTTGTACATCTTCAAACAGTCTAGGTTGAAACGTGGCTTTCTCAGCTGTCGGTGTCAATTGGGACATCAACCGGAACGTTATAACCGAAAACGTTGATCACAGCGTTAGACAAACAGCTTGGTGCAGTAGCAACAGTGATAGCCGAAACCGGATATATGGTGAAAGTAACAAATTTCACAGCTGGACACCTTGAGCGAGGATGTCCGGACTAAGCACAAACGTGGTAAGTATCGGTCTAAGGTACAGAAATAGTAACCTTCGTCGCTGGACGAAAAAGAACTGCGTTGTGAAATTTGATGGTTTAGAATGGGTAACACATGGTGTAAATTGTCACGGAAGTGAATGCAACTATGACTGTTTCTGGGTTAGCTGTGGCAACCGAGCTTACTCAGATGCGCTTTAGAGGTCATACTTTTTCTTTTGCGACAATTTTTCACGGATGTCGTTCAAATGTAATCCGACTTCAAAATGTGAATTGTAATAGATATAATTCAGTTTGTGAAGAAACTGATCTAGACTTCGTCGCTTTTTTTGTTATAGACTGTTGAGATAACAAGCTAAAATCCCGTTCTTATGCTGTTTATATAAAGACCTCAGAACAGATGTCACAGTGTAAAAGTCAGTGTCCTTAGCTGTATATTCGTAGACATTCCACAAGACTAATTAGCATGACCATCCCATTAAGTTGATGACTCGCAACCTAGTCGAAGAAATTCACAAGCGTTATGTGCTAATGATTACATTGATTGCATCTGCAACAGTAGAATCGGTATCAAACCATTCCGGCGTCCCGGCTCGTTCTGTCTCATAAGTTTAAAGACGAACGAATTCTAATGAGTCCACTGAAAGCCTATAAGACACTAGTGTCGTCAAGGTGGTATACGACCAAGCCTGGTTACAGTAACTTTTTGTTTTACAGCGACAAAACCAGTGAGAAGTTGAATCGGAGCGATTGGGGTTAGTGAGAGCAGTTGTATCATTACTACTCTTCTGGTAGATTCGTCTTACTTCAGGTTGGGTCATTGTGAACGTTGCTCGGTAAACTGCTAATGCATCGACAGCTGGTGAACGTATGGTATTAATCTGCACATGTATTCAGATGTGCGCTTTACCTTGGATCCATTCACGATATCCGTAACTGACGGCTACGTAGTGTATCTGAAATTAGGTTTGTCGGGAATAGGTGTTTGCCGTACGTTAGCGCGCATTGCCTGAAAACAGTACCCATAAAAAACAACTGGTACGCAGTATGGAGTTGTGCCAGTCGTTCGGAGTAGGTCAATGTCAGTTCATGTTTACCACATTGTAGTAGCTTACTGCCGTTCCTTCTTAACTTCCATCTCTGATTAATATAGCAATAATGGAGCTCCTCGTCGACTGTATTAGAGCGCATCGTGCATCTCTTCGTTTTTAAAATCAGTGGGATCGTTGGTGAACGTTGCAAATGACTTTCGGAGAATATGGATTTCAGAGCTGATTGTATGAATGCGTGCAGTTGGCTACTAATAGAAATCCAGATATCAACACCGTTTCCACCAATGCATTTGGAGTTGCATCCACCCCATCCTGATCCATGATAGCGGCTATGGAGGATCTTATGTGTTCAGGTAATATATATTGAATATTTAAGGTGCTCTCATTTGTCTGTTGACTACTATCTGGAATCATAGTTCCTCGACGCAGCAGACGTGTACCTTCAATTTCTGTGACGTCCAGAATACAACGACATGTTGGCCTGTCTGTGTGACACGTACAGATTGTCAACCACTTCAGGTTTCCAATCGATGTGTTTCCTTACAGCTGACCTCTGAAACAGTTACACCTTTAGCCCGTCTTGACTGTTGCAGATTATTGCTCTCGGGACTATTTCACATGACGGATGATGAAGCACTAAGGTAGTCGCAGGATAGTATGTGTTTGTGGACGAAGTTTCAATAGAAAAGGCTGACTGTAAGAAAAAATGAGAACTCTTTCGTAATAGCAAGCTTTCCTTCCACCGAAAACACTTTTGACTGGCTGTGTATAACAGTTTTTCCACAGTGTTGCGGTAGCGAGTAACTCTTGTTTCGGACATGTTAATAATCTGTTGTGTTACACACGTTTTCAGACTTTTAACCGCCTCCATGCGTCAATCAGATCTCCTCAAGTTGACTCGTTTGTTGAATTCGCCCAAGGTCACTTCCGGCGCTTCTCATTCCAAGCGAAAGCGTAAACCAAAAAAGCGGTCAAATCTAGTGAAGCAACAACTACAACTCCCGAACAGTTCGCATTCACTTGATGCTTTGATAAAAAGCTCCATGTTTGTTTCCCCCTCTGCCAAATAACTTAATTTTCTAGGTTCCGATTTTTGAATGAAAAATTGTATTCCTGTACCAGCGACGAAGCCCTGAAACTATTCACTGACGATCAGCACGCTTTTGAAATTTATCATACTGGATTTCAGCAGCAGCTTTCTCAGTGGCCCGACGATCCTCTACAATGGGTCGTAAGTTATCTGAACACGTGTCGGTCGGAAACAGGCAAGAAATTCCGTATTGCAGACATGGGTTGTGGCGACGCTCGATTGGCAGATGCATTGAATAAACATTTCAAAGTTTATTCATTCGATTTGGTTGCCGTGAACGAAAAGGTGACGGCTTGTGACATGGCTCATGTAAGTATTGTAATTAATCTCGTTTTGCTATTGCACTTTATCATACTTCATCTGGTCGGCTGCGGCGCACTTGGCGAATTCTGGCTATGTACAGAGGCTGGATCGAGTTTGAGCCCATCTTATGATTTCTCAGTGCGATGATTCGAAACGTACGTTCAGCAGACTGTTATTAAGAGATAATGTGAATTGCCAAAATGATAAGCTTTATTCCACTTGTAGGCATTTCATATGACTGCAATGCAAAAGAAAGAACATGATGAGCTTTGAATAATGTAGACGAAGGACAAGACACAAATGCATAACGTTCACCCCTTGTGAAAGAAAAGTCGGTGAGATTTTCTCGAGTCATGGAGCACAAATTTTGAGTAATGCAGTGTAGGGATTATATCTCTCGACTCCGCAGAACGTAGGGTATAACTCTGTGTTGCTGGCTCAGATGAGTTTCGCAGACGTTATGATTATTGCAATGTCACGATTACCCTCAAACGTGGATACAGGAAGAACCATTGGGTTTGAATCGGTTATTACAGTTTCCTCTGCAGCTGATGGCAGGTTGCGTAAGGATACTGTGTCCTCCCAGTCATCAAGATGATGAACGCGAGCATATATCTGATTACATTCTACCAACTCAACTTCCTCTACGTACAGATCATAGTTCGACTTCCGGTTTTGTTCTCGGAAGAGGACTTTGTCGGAGTTCATCAACCAACTTCGTAAGGAGAGACCCGTGGAAGCTCTACGGATATGATAGAACATTCGCTCGTGTGGAGTATAATTGGCCGTAGTGCACATAAAGAACGTAAAATAAAGCATATCTGGTAGCACGGTTTGCCAGTGTTCTACACTACGGCTTTTTGATTTGAGTGTCATCTGCATAGTTTTCCATATGGTACCCTTCAAACGTTCAACTTGCCCGTTAGACTGTGGACTACAAGCTGCATTAGGGCTGGATGTGATGCCCTTATCGTAGAGGAATGAGAGTAATTCTTTCGAAATGAAAGCAGAACCACGATCAGGATGAATAAATGAAGGTAAACCAAAAATGGCAGCTGATCACTGTGGAGGTAGAAATGTCAGTACATGTATAGACAAAAGAGAAGCGAAAAAGTTCATCGATAATTACAAGGAAGAATTTGTTCTTTGGGGATGATAGAATGGATTCTTTAAAACAAACCTTGCATTGAGCGATGATTTGTTTGACATCCTCGAGACTGAACGGCAGATTGCGCGCACGAACTAGATCATCATCATCATCATAAACAGCAATACATCAGTGGTTCACATTGATGTTTAACTGCCACAACGAACTAGATGGAACATATGAGTACATCTGGAGTGACATAATGGTTCATGAATTTTTTTTAGATCTACAGCCTGAGAAACAGGACAGTTGAAATTGCGCGACAGGGTATCAACCACACGGTTGTCAGAGCCAGGACGGTAGAAAATGTCATACTGAAAGTTGGAAAGTTCCAGTCGTTCTTGATTTTTCCCTTTTTGTTTTTGATCAAACACAAAGGATACGGGGCGCTGATTTGTGATGAGTGTAAAACGGTGACCTGGGAGAAAATGCCGTCATCTTTTTAAGATCTCTGCAATAGCGTAGGCTTTTTTGACAGAAGACTGCTTACATTCGGAAAGTGTTAGGGTTCTTGAGAAAAATGCAGCCAGTCGTCCATTCTGGTTTAACGTTGCGGCGATGGCGATACCTGATGCGTCAGTTTCAACTGTCAGGAGCACTCCCCATTCAATAGTAACAATCACTTACTTTTAAATCTGTTTCTTAAGATTGATAAACGAAGCTAAATCCTCTCCAAGAAGAGAAAAGATCTGGTTTTTGACGAGCACACTGATTTTGTCTGAAAATTGTGAAGTCCATTAGGACTAGAGTTCGTCGGATAAACAATAGCGCCTAGATTTGGTGACCACTGACTGACATTCAAGCGACAGGTATTGAAACAGAAACGACGGAGTTGTAAAGTGAAAACGGTGGTTCAGAGCCAGAAAAAGGTATTTTGACGCATTTGTATTTTGAGAAAGTCATGTCCTAGTAATACATCAGTACACAGGTTGTTGTGAAGTGACAATTTGATAGAGTTATATGACAGTGGTTTGAAACGAATAGAAACGAAACAGTGACCGAGTGTGAAACTAGATAACTTGATAAATGCCATAGTGATCCCTTGACAGGAAGAATAGATTTTCCACTTATACAGAATGAGATATGTAGCTTTCCGAACTGCCTGTGTCAATGAGAGGCTTTAACCGAATACCATTCACATAAATCTCAGCATCTGACAAGCATGCGGGGACGGCTGCAACTGTGGTGGACGATAATACAGATTCCGATATTGTAGTAGAGTGTGTATTTTTAGGAGACTGACGCACCCGTTCGTAGTGCCTTTTCTTTCCACGACGTTTACGGATAGCATCACGAGCTGGACATTGCCTTCGCAGGTGTCGACGTAAACCACAAGAAGATAAACAGAAGATACAAGCGCATAACACGCAGTACTTAGTTGTATGCAGAGACTTCATATAACATACTTCGTTCCATTTCCGACTCATTAGGTGTATTGTAATTTATGAACCAAAGCAGTCTTCCGGTGAGCGATAGACCATGTTGGACTTGTAGATAATGAATTGATCTAAATAATACTTTTCTGTTGTTAATCTCTAATTAATCTAACGCGGCTCGTCTCACCGTCAGTTTTCTCGCTCTAAGTTACCCTGTTAACCTTTGTTTAATTGATTTGTCTGCCCGGTGAGTGTAACTATACATAAAAATCTGTCATAGGAAGTCTCAGTTGGCAAATAGACGTTGATTCCTATGTTTATGATTTTCGCAATGTTGTTAATCACCGAAGCTGTACTTTTTATGGTTTTATTTGTTTGCGTAGTTAACTGATGGTTGACCGATTTTTTATAATCACAGAGATAATCTGATAGTGACATAGTCGCGCCAGAAGCACCATACCGCCAAGCGGACAACTAATGGTTTGTCCTTTGACTTCCTGTAAGTTATTACACGACGTTAACTGTCGTGCAACGTAGTGTCTGACTTAGACCGATGATCTTGCAGCTGGTAGTCAGTATCGTTACCACGGCTCTGTGCAGTTTTTCTTGACAGTATAATGTTCACAACATAGTGAGGATCGTAAGAGTGCGAGTTTTATTCATTTGACCACTATTTGCTTATGTTTCTACATAAGTAACTGAAACTGTAAACGCAGTAGTGTGGTTGCTGTGGCGAATTTATTGCTGGGTACTTTGTCGTTTCATTCCCCATGCCGCAGACACCCGTTAAATCCGCACACATGCATTTCGTTGTGTTCTGTCTCTCGTTAATGGGCACAAACTGTCGAGAGTTTATCTACGAAGCGAATCGCTTGTTGAAATCCGGGTTAGTTTGCAACTTGTTCTATTTGTTCACCCTACTGGATCCTGTTAATTGCACCAAGTTCATGTTCAGGTTTTGTGCCAGTTGGATTTGGCTCACTTGTGGTATCTCGCGTCAACCACTTTTATGGTTCCGTCGCCCGAAGTTTGAATTTTCGTGTTCGTTTTTATCCATCGCCACTTCTCATCATTGATTTACAAGCGTACTCCATGTTATCTCGATTCTGATGTTTTCAGCTCATCTCTTGCTGTTGACGTTGCTAGTATTGTTGAGTCCTTCGCCGATCTGTTTATGTTTCGGTCAGCCTTTTTTAGCACAAACCACTTACGGTTTGTACGTCATGATTTAGAAACCGGACATGAGCTGTGATGACGTTGGAAGAAGCGTCCAATATTACATACTTTATTGAAGGCAGTTTGGCGTCCGCTGCCCACTCAACATGTTTAGATGATCACGTGCTCACCAGCCAAACTTTTTCCTGTTTACTGACTCCTTCCTAAATGCATCACCAGTACTGAGCTTGATCTGTAACTACCATAGGTTGAGGTACTGTCTCTAATAACAGCCATCTAGTATATTATTAAAGAAGTAGTTCAAGTGAAAATTTAATGTGGAGGCGTAATGGAACCTTTGCTTGCAGTGATCCATTATCGTTTTCCGTCTAAAGTTTCGTTTTCCCGAACTACACCGGTTAACGTACTTTAGAAACCGTATCTCAACTAATGCGTGTTGGAATTTTAATGAGATCTATTATTTCAAAGGTTAAACTGTCTGGTAGCTTGGGTATCTGTGGGGTAAGTTGCGGGAAATTTATGTTTTATAAGAATACAATCAAAGCTCTTTTATTCTGCAGTTGTAAAATGTGACAGTGAACGGCCAAACGTGTTGGGATATTTAGCAGCTAATGTTTGCGTTCAGTCGCATATCTCAGAAAAGGTTTGAACGTGAGATCTACCGATGACATTGACGTGTTTTCATTCATCTGAATTCTGGTTGTCTTGTTTTAAAAATTTCAATCCACTGTTTACCGCACCTTGTACTTCACTGTGCCTACATGTCATCTACCTTCAGTGCGAGGTAGTATGCCGATGGTTTATTGAGGAGAAATAGAAGCAAGCTTTAGTACGTTTGGAGCTATAGGTCGTGTTTGTCTGCCACAATATGGTTCCCATGACTCGTCTAGCCCGTGGCCCAAGTGCTGCTGCTGATTGTTTAGACTGACCGTGATTTGAAGCCAACTGATGAAGCGAAACAGTGAAAACTGATAGGAAATACTTATGCAGGTGTCACCTTGTTCGAAGATTCAACTCAGTTTTTTGTCCTCAAGTTCTAAACACCCTGATGTTTAAATTTAGTCAGAGTTTTTACGAACACAATTCCACATTTTCATCTAAGGCCTTCAGGTCTGTACGACGGTTTTTGACTTCTCGTTTGTTGTTATTAATGCAAAATAGCTTTAATTTCATTTGTGGTTTACGGTTTCATAAATCCATCTCATATGCTTTCGTTAATTTTCACATCAGATGGAAGATAGTGTGCTGATTTATTTCCTTCCACTAATGTATATGGTCATCGACTTAGTGCTCAACACTCAATACCGAAGCTTGACTTCCGGTTTGAGCAGAAGTGTGATCTACCGATGTGGTGTGTTCAACGCGCAAAACTCGTGGTTATTACTTCTTTTTGATAGGGGCATGTCAGATTTGTCTATCCGAGTGTGAAGTTGCAATCAACGGTGAATGTTTTTCGACTGGTCACGTTGTGTCACATGTAGGGACTGAATTCTGTCAGATGGTCCGTACCCACACAAGAATCTTTGGTGTGACCGGTGTCCGAACTCACCAATTCCTGATAGATAATTGACGTCGGTATTATTGAGCTATCTTGGGCTTGTATATCGATGATAACAA
>JTDE01002908.1:44453-69754 GCA_014338405.1 Paragonimus skrjabini miyazakii | reverse complement strand
GATTGCTTCTGTTCACAACTTGCCCCAACGTAATCGTCAACTTTGTAGTTAGTGAATGGCTCGCCATGTGAGTCACTTTTCCATACAATGAATAAGTGATCCCCTGACAGCAACGCATTCCGTTCTCTTCTCACTGTATCACTTATCTTTTTAAATTCACCACTGAGAGGATCTGACTTGCCCGCATTATTTTGTGTTGAGTCGCAAAGTCAGACTAAACTGAGCGGCGATGAAAATCTGTTCTAGTGGTACTTAGGCGTGTATTTATAACAGATACTCATGACCATTGGACATTCAATACGCCCATTGTCATCGGTCGATCGTTTGCTTGGCCTGATTGATTATCGTGTTCGGATTATTCGCACTCTGGTTGAATGTACCAATTAATACACATCGCTGTTCTGACTGGTGAAAGTACCCGACTGTTGGAATGGCCTACGTTTGTGCCCAGCTCAGCCACTGATCAGTTTCGAATATGATTACGCCTTATATCCTGTCTTTGTTTTCGTCACATGTTATACGACTACGAAATCTTCCCATTTCTTTCATCCAGTATTTGATTAAACAAGGAGCTAGTCTGATGCAAGAAAATAAATACGGTGAAACACCGCTGGAAATAGCTCGTCCGCGCGCAGCAGCCTTGCTTGCTCCGTTGGCAGAAGCTCTAGGGCATGACTTGTCCCATCGGAAACCGTTCCGTGATACCAGTTGGCTTGGAACGAAAACTCGCGCTCGCGATGCAACGTTGTATCGATTGGACGGAGAATCTTGGGATCCACGAGAAGTGGAGCTCACGGGCGCCTTGTCCGACGGCCACGGGGCCGAGGTGCTCAAAGGCTCATTTCGGCGATGTCCTGTGGTTGTGAAGATGCTGAAATTACGAAATTGTACCATTCGACAGGTTGGTTTTTACCATATAGTTTTCTGTAAACCTGATTGTACTAGCACGCGCGCTTATACCTTTAAACCTGCGAATCACTTAAAATCAAGTGGCTTTCTCGTAGTTGCGGTATTACCTTAATTTCTCCCGCGTGTACTGTTAATTGTTGTATGCACTAGATCAGTTGTTATCCATCTCCTTTCCACCTTGACTTATTCTTCTGACACTTGTACTTATGCTCTTATCAGTAATAGTTATCTCAGGGCGTTTGTTTGATATTGTTCTGTATCCACGAGGTAGTTCACGTTAAACAGATCGCAACAAAAGACACACCGATTGAGTCCTAACACTGTGAATGAGCCATCACTGACAAACGTTTCAATCGAGCTGGGTCAGTGAAAACTGACTGTTCATCTCCGAGTCATGACTGTGCTTGCCGAAATTGTGATGTATACTCTACTTGGGTTATATCTGTTGGCTCTGTCACTTCAATGTGTTCTGCTTACTGTGGACTACTGGCACTACACCACAGATATGAGGATTGAGACATGGTTTGCCAATTGGCTTGTCAGCAGGTTACTGTTTGAAACATTTGAGCCATTTAAATAGAACAGTCACAAGACAAATTGAGATATGAATTCATTGCGTACATTGTCGACAGTTATAAACGTGTGACTGACATGAAAATCATAGACACTACTTAAGTGAAATGATTAAAAATAAAAATCGGGCTAGATCGTGAGTGATGCTCACAGCTGAACCCACGGTAAGCAAAGATTGACAGTTAACTGCTTTTGAACTCTTTGAACTAGTTGCCGAAAACTGATCAATAAGGCTTCAATATGCTTGAGATTTTGTAAACTGTAAGCATTCACCAGGATCGTGAACAATGATGCAGTACTGACGCTGTCATCTTTGGTCGATTCAATTCGATGTGGGTGATGCAGCCTGCAGTCACATGTTGGCACTGTCTTCACCCGTTCTTTTAATGCAGTTTCATAAAGAGTGAGTTTTTTTCAGCATTACAATCTGTCCTCTTACGCCTCTCTGTTCATGGATATTTCCGTGGCCATAGTTGCAGTTCGATCTTTGTGTGGCAAGCGATCATCTGTGGAATTCCGCTAGGTTTTCGGCCTACTTGAAATTGTTTTCTTTTAGATTCTATGAACGGTTGCTCTCAAACAACTGTATTTGAGTGCAATTTTCACTTTGTGCCTCATTCTAGACATTTCCTATCATTCTGATTTCAATTAAGTGATCTTCATCGATCGCCTTTTTTCCTGGAAACATCCATTTTCGAAGTAATAAGCTAGTAATGCAATGTTGATTGAGATCATCCGACCAACTTTGTAGTATATCAGCTGAGTTGTATGCAACTGCTGTTCAAACTTCTCAAGCACATGTCAGTTTGCTAAGTTAGCTCTCCATAATTCGGAGGTATTGATGATTGGTAAGTAAAGAGTGTTAAAGTGGTGCCGGGCATAGTGTTGAATGAACTTGTGCTTGTTTGATCTTAATATAGCGAAATACAGCGAACAGTGAAGACCGCACTCCATTTCTGAGCATCGTAACTCGTTTATGATCGAGGTATCCCCATAACTACGAGACGGGGCAATTTTGATTGATACCGAATTTTGCAATTTTGAAAGCTAACAAGGTTCAAATAATGTTTTGTGCTTACATACGCCCACAAAAGTTAGTTATTTGTGCAAATGGGCGAGGTATGGCGAAAAGTCCAGTGTCCAGACATTCATGTTACGGAGGGTGTTTAATTAGGCTTGAACCTGACTTGAGCCACAACAGACAAAATCAAACTGCAAGTTGTTAATATAAACTTGTAAATGTTCTTCGACCGCTTATCCAGCCAATCACTGAAGCATGTTTGTTCACTTGCGACTACGTGTTTTTGACCATAAAGATTATACTACTTATTTCTATAATAGTAACAGTGGTTCATCTAGCAATTTATGCACGTCCCATATGCTTCTATGACGGACATCACTGTCTGTTTTTCTTCAGGCCAGGGACTTCAAGGAAGAATTCCCGAGGCTTCGGATCTTCAATCACCCAAATATACTCCCTGTCTTAGCCATTTTTACAGCCACACCGCGTTTGTGTCTAGTCAGTGACTATATGCAGTACGGCAGTCTTTACGATGTGTTGCACCAACCAGTCGAAACGAGTACAGACGGAACGGTGGGCACCATGGACATCAGTCATCGCCAGGCGCTTCGCTTCGCTGTGGACATTGCCAAGGCTATGGAATTCTTACATAGCCCCGAATTGAAAGTCCCCAACTTCCGACTGAACTCAAAACATGTGATGGTAAGTTTATTGGAAAATGTTCTAATGGTTGTTGGTTGGTTAGGCCCACAAAGCGAATGTCAGTGTCGATGATACAAACCATGTTGATCCGAATATATTTAAAGTGAATATTCTTCACGGTCACTATCATAAGTAGTTATCCGGCCGAATAGCAATAAATTCACAAGGGCTACGGGATATGCTTTTATTGACGTCAAGGACAATTAAGGGTTTTACTGGAAGCATCACAGTCGTGGCTCTCGATTTTGAATGTTCGACTCATTTCCTGGATAACTGGTTTTCGATAAGATAATACGTCTGTAAACGGAGATTAGTGGTGTATGTCTAGGTTAGCAAAGTAAAAAGATCCTATGAAGCTATGTCAGTGAATGGCAATCAATTCAGCCATGGCCAAATTTGCGGTTGTGTTGTCCCAGGGTGTTTCATAAGACTATGAACAGTATGAAATGCATTATCGTTATCTAGCCAATGGTTTGTATTTATTAGCCGAAGTAGCTTTTCTTGTTACTTCCCGTACCATGTTGGATGGTGTCTGCTGATCCATCGGACGAAATGTCCGATCACACGACCTAAATTTTTCAATGTGTCAACTGTTACAGCATTCATAGTCTAACCTCCGGTTACTTGTATTCGAAAGAGCATTTTACTGCTTTATTTCAGAGAAACCTCACAATCCACATTTTATATATACTTCCATACAAATCCTTTACATTAATCCTGCACCAGACAACCGATAAGGAAAACATGCACAAGAAAGTACCTTACCGCATTGTCCCATGCGAGCAAAAAATAGATACGTACGATCGATAGAAGAGAATGGAATTCTTGTGCTTATTTACTACTCATCGTTCACGTGCACGCAAGCGCGAATATCTATTATCTGCATCTGTTGTGATACTCCTGATCTCAAACAGGGGGGTTGGTTTCGGTGGTACTGCGCACACTTACGTCCCCGACTATGACCCGTTAGAAATATGGATTTCTCTTCTGTTCACCACAATAATGACAATGTAAATTATGTTTAGAAAACACCGTGGAGTAAAGAAGTAAGTAAGCTACCTAACGAGTAGGTTGACGCAGGTTGACCACTGACTACAGGATGCTGGTTCGTTAGACGACGTTGTAGATCAGCGACTGGATGATCACGAGACCCCAGCTGTGATAGATGTTACCCGGTGACCTCATCGAGCGAAACAGTGTGAGTTTTCGAAGTTCGTAACCACGTCGTCGTCGTCTAACCGCGTGCTTCATCCGGTTATTAGTGATCTCAGTAAATAGTGCCTGATGCGGTTGATGCCCAGTCTCTATGAGGAAATGAATCATCCAACGGTTGTATGGTTTGCACTCATGTGTTTTGATCAAGTGATCGCATATCGGGAGCTTCTCCCTATACCCAGCGGAAAAACACCACGTTACCAGCACAGTTACGCCACTTATTTGCCAGTTGATAAAGGTGAAATGCAGTTATTCTTTTCATTCCGTATTGAAAGCATGCCAGCCTGTTGAGCTGTGAGTACAATGGATGGTGTGTAATCACCATTGGTAACCAGGCCATCTTCCCCCGCGTCAAATGGAGAAGTTTGATGAAGGCGACGCGTAATCCTGAAACGTATTGGTGTTTTCCGCATTCATGCAAGAATAGCATTGGTTCACGTTGCTTCCTACTCAACCGCGACTCAATTCCTCGCAGTCTCATTTACATATGGTGTTGTCCACTTTCGCCACACAACTATCTTGAGTTCTTGATTACCGTTGCTAATAACTCTCAGTCGTTTATCAGCTGAAGCATTGTCGAGCAGAATGATGCACATTTTTTGCTTTTATCACCAGAAGATCTGTTCATAATAAGTGTAGCCAAAACGGCTTCATTTTGTCGTCTTTATACCTAACTGGTTAGCCGACATTAATAATGAGTTCGATTGTCACTCTTAACTCGACATGAATTTTAGCTCAGGATGTATCATGTTGACCATGAAAGTGTATGTGACATATCTGGGCTCATGCAACCGCACGTGTCCTTACTAAGGTTTGATTCAACTGAACCGCCTTGCATGTATCGGTTACCTTCTTTTATCTGACCAAACGACGATTTCTTTTTGAGCGCGCTGCCGTTAGCAACATGCGTATGTATCATTTTGACCTGTAAAATTGATCCGCACGGTATTGTGTTTCCATGAAGAAGGACTAAGAGCTGTGCAGATATCGTTACACTGTGTAGCAAATCGAGTATGTATTTGAGTAATAAGGTATCGGAAGTGAAATCCTCTTTATTATTATTATTATCATTACCATTATTATTATTATTATTATTATTATCAAATCAAGTTAATTCTACTTATACCTCACTATTTATTTGCTGCATATGAATTACTGAGTGATGTCTAAGCTAAGCATTGGCTGTCTAAATTTAGCGGGTATCCCTTAGTTAGCCGATATTCAAATTTTAACACACATGATTACTCTTGAGTGCATATCTTCTATATGAGAGTTTCATTTTCGAAATAAACACTTGTTTACTGTCTAGAATAAGGTCTGTATCCACAATTATGAGGGTTTTTTATACTAAACTTTCGATAGCTTTGCATAGATCGTTCGAGTATTTTGTATGGGAGCCTAAAAAGGAACATTTTTCATTGTGAACAAAGATTTTATTAAAGTTAACCAATGTAACGACCCATATTTGATTGTTGGGTTACACGTAGCCCTAAAACGGATTTCAAATTGAAAACAAAATTGGACCCAGATGTTTTTGCGGTACCACCAAAAAACGTATCATTAATTACGATAACCAAACCCCAATCGTTCACGACGATAGACTCATTCCGAAAAATCATTGTTTTCTGAATGAGGCGAGCAAGGTTAAAGGTAAACCCTTACATGGGTAGGCCAGGCCAGAAATAACTACCTGCGCCACAGATCATTAATAATAACGAGTTAGTTCGGTAATACAAAATGGGGTGACTAGGGTGTATGGACCAAATGTCAAGCTGGTGAGTGCAATAGGGAGTACAAATCGGGGAACGAATTTTATCTGTTCGGAAACCAACAAGTTAACACTCAGTATGACATCATTCGACTGTTCAAAAAATGAGTGTCTCGCAATTAGAAAGCCGTTTATCGTGACATTATCTCTTCCCATTTTAAATTGACGTGTAACTCCATTGGAATGCTGAGTGCTATTTACATCTTAGTGGTCGTCAACAGTAAACAGTAGAAAAACAAATATCCGGCGAATAGCACTTACAGTTACATTTCGCCGAAGACTTATCAGCTATACTCATTCTTCCCCCTCTTGGAATACTTACGGAACTTCGACTGATGGATTTTTAGTTGTTCGGGTTACGTTCAATTGACCGTATCAGTGGAGAGTCTGGACGACACCTGAAAAGGTCGAAAACTATGGTAAATACCTACACTACAGCATATGAGAACCACTGTGAGAAGAAGGGCTTCAGAAGAACGAATTGTTCGTCGCAGGTGAAACGAGTAGTCCTGTGTAATGTATCGACAGAAACCATGATATAGGCACCATCAAGGGGGATTTGGTGTTAGTGTTTTCAAATACTGCACTTCACAGAAACATAAGGAGCTCATCACCGCTTGCACACAGACCGGTGAATATTTTAGGCGACGAAGCGGATGCCCGATCGGAATCCACGCAGGAGCTCTGGATTGACAGTTTTGGAAACACTTACGTTACCGCTTGCTGACGGCTATGGCTTCAGTCTATGTCCACAATTGAATCGGTGATGGAGGTTCCCAGGTGACGCACTGGCATCTGGAACGTCAAAACGTAGTGCTTGTCAGGAAAAGACCACTATCATAACAGGACGACTGCAACGAACGTTCGCTGTTGGCTACTCGACGAGTGTCATAAGGATATGGGTCACCTAAGTTGCGCTCATCATAACATGGCCTATCAACCTGAGCGTTCACGTTTCCAGCCGGTACTGCAACGTCCGTGCGCCGCGCGATGCGCAGAAGGTTAAATGCGCTGATGATGAAAGTTATGTTTGATTGCGTCTGGGCTACAGTCTGTGAGTGCAGATGTCGCAACAACAAACAGACAGCGTTTTTGATTGACGTCTCTCAATGCTCCAACCCTACCATCGAGTGTGGCAAGGCAAAGACGGCTGTTGACAAGTATCCAGTCAAACAGCGCTTCATCTGCGTATGTGCCAAGGGCTGTTCGAACACCGGCTTGGCCAATGGCCAGAGCCACTGGATCTCCAAATAAGAACACGTTATACGCGCGTAGTGAAGCGGCTGGCAGAGTTTGAATATCTATCCCTGAGCTTTAATCCGGAAGCCATGATTCAACAGTGGAACAGGTATTGATGATGAGAATCTACAACGTACGCTCAAGAACTGTCTGTCAACGTATGTGCATAAGTGTCCGAACATTAAAGGTTGCAGACTTAAATGGTGTCCGGTTAGAAAGTAGTGGTTTGTGTTGGTCTGGCAAACATACCCTGCCAGCGGGAGGAAGCTCAGAGTTATCAGTCGGTTGGGAGTCGCTGACCAACTGTGGTTTCCTTCACTTTCCCTTCAAGTGGAGTCCATCTATCCAGGATGCCCAGTGCGGCATAAGCAACGCAGTCGTTCGATAATCCACCAAGGAAAGCGGTTGTGGTGTAGTTCTTTTGTCCGGCGAGGGGGTTAGGACGAACAGAGCAACTGCAGCTCATTTTGTCGAAGGCCGGTAGCGGAGTTGATTCGCATGCCGTTCGGATGGGGTCCAGCTGTTAAGAGTACCCGAAATGCCCTCCTCGGGATTTGTCTATGGTTGGCGGAGACCGAATATTTCTGCATACCATACGGACGGCACGCTATCCAGGAGTCCATGTACTCCCGTTTGGGCATTCAAAATTCTTTGGCGCGAGGTAACGTACACCATGTCGTGGTACCGTCAAGGAGCCTATGGGGCACTCCATGAGAGACCCGGCTGCTAGCCGTGAGTTCAACACTGTCTAATAGTATTACTAAACACTACGCGACTGTTTGTTTGCCGAGGATATGCTCGATGGCGTTGAGCTAGTTCACTTGTTCACCCGGGAAGTGGGCGGGTACTTCGTCGTCAAACGCAAATTGACTTTTCTGTGCTAGCTGAGGCACAAGCGCTCTACACTTACAAGGGCGCTTTTGCTTCCGGTCTAAAACCTCATTCATCGGACGACAATGAATCACCTACACAGCATGCAATGCATTGGTTTTTCAACCACCAATCGCTTGGTCTCTGTGCGATCACTCGAACTTCTTGGCTCTCGCCAGAGTTTTCTATTCGGCAGTGGGTTTTAATTTATTTCGCAAGACTGCTCGCTTAGAACTCAGGATGCAGCCACGAGAGGATCACGAGGCCTGAGTAACGCAACTCGCTGTCGAGATGGAACAAGTCACTGCTACCAGGAACTCTCAGGAGCTTTTCCATCTCATCTGACCAACGGGTAGCAAGAAGCCAAGTTTGAGCGAGGTAATTTGTGAAGCCAGTGGTGCGTTTATTCATACTCTGCAGCGCCGCTTACTACGCTGGGCCGATCACTCCCAACAGCAGTTCAACTGGCCATCTGCGCCATTGACTCGGTACTCGGGCTGTACATGTGCTCATTGGTCTGTTGACCTTTCTCCATCCTCAGAAAAAAGTCTCACTGAAGATCAAGTTTCTGAAACTCCACAAGGCACCCCACGTACCCAGCGTTAATTGTATTCACTTCATGATGCCTTCTTTATTGACACGGTGTTGATGATCATCATTATTACGATGGCTTTGAGCTTGACCAGAGGGTACTATGGCTCGGGCCGCCGCTCAGCTCCACAGTGACGTGGAACACGCTAGTAAAAGAAAACGTTGCTAAAAGGGTTAAAAACTACTAAAAGTAGACTGACTGGAAGAACTGAAAATACTGTGAATGCAAGTACGCCGTTGACTATTACACACTGCCATCTCAAATAGCATTTCTAATCAACTATTTCAGCAATCACGAGGACCCCAGCCAAACAGGCGATATCTGCTCACTTTACTCAATAGACCAGCGGAACCTTCGTATCTTGTGATCACGTTATTGCTTGACCAACACACGGTTTTATACAACTGTTGG
Organism: Paragonimus skrjabini miyazakii; assembly: GCA_014338405.1. Lineage (NCBI taxonomy): Eukaryota > Metazoa > Platyhelminthes > Trematoda > Plagiorchiida > Troglotrematidae > Paragonimus > Paragonimus skrjabini miyazakii. Next base: position 60,454 of record JTDE01002908.1, on the reverse strand, counting down.
TGATCCCGGTGTGTGATGAACTCTGATCTGTTTGTTTTTCCACCATGCCGATTTACTTGTTTGCGCTACTGCCTTGTAACGTGTCAGTTGCTAACGGTTGATTTCCGCGCGCAGACTCCACCTTGTTGTCTATTAATTTATTGTGTACAAAACGAGTTCAATTCGGGTGAACCTTCTGCCCGAATCAGGAAGTTTACAGGTGCTCTAATGGCTTGTGTTTGACCATGGACCTTGACAGACGCAATACGCTCTTTGTAATTTGCCCTTGGTGTTAGTTAAGAAGTTTATGTGCCTTTGGGGTTACTTCACTTCTGGTGGAGTGTCCGATAAGATCACAAATAGTATAATTACTATTTGTTTCGCGTTTGCTAGCTAGCGCCATCTCTGGTTTCGGCGTGACCTCTGTCTTCCTCTGAAAGACCGAATGTATAATGTTACTGTAATAACGGTCTTATTATCCAGCTACGAAACCCGATCCATCCGCGCTGAGATTATTCTCAGAATGTCTTTTTTCGACCGGCAGCGTCTCCGAAATATCAATGGTCGGTTATGGGAACACTTCGTCAATAACGACGAAGTTCGCCGACTTGTCTTCTAGACGGTCAGACTGTCGACCCCTGAGCATAATGTTCTAGTCTCACTGGTTTTCTCATCTTTGCCACATGTTATGAACGTCAGCTTATCGTTTGCCACATGGTGCCTTGTTCGCGCGTGCCAAGTTAGAGTGGAAACAACCGTCTGGTGGTTAGCGTATGATTTGGATGCGGAGAATGAGGACACTTGTACTGGAGCTTACTTCACTAACTAAGGCATTCTGGGCTCGGGTGGGAAGAACAATGAACACCTGTGATTGAGGACGCTTTTCAGTATGGCAAGGAATAGAAGTCCTTGGCGCTCGTATTACGAATCTCTACATGCACCGATGTAATTTTCCCCTCTCTACATCTTTCCTCTCTCTTGTACAATTCTATATTTTCTTCTCACTTATCGTGACATATTTGTCGTCGCATGTGGTCTTTTCGTGTTATATATTTACAATATAGGCTAGGAATCGCATCATCTGAACAGACCTATGACACATGTTTATCTTTGAGAATAAATTTATTTCCGAATTAACCAGACCGTTGGATCTATTTTCGGCGTGATTTACGTAAAGGGCTGTACTATCCTGTGGAGGTGACAATCTGGTTATCACGAGAGCCTAATTCCTTTGCAGGACGCAGTGAAAATTGATATTTTTTACTAGGAAGGCGAAATTAAATTGATTATCACCCTTTGCATCTGCAAGACTGTTTCAATAAAACATCTGATGTGTGCATAACCCTTAGGGTACACAACGGTGCCAAATGTGCGTGGTGAGCGCTGCAAACCATCCCGTACAATTTTTGCTCAACACGTTTTTTTAAATCTTTTTGATAAATAGCCGTGACGATCCCTCATTATTTATTAACCTCCCTGATTCTCTGCAAAGATCGACGAAGATATTGCAAAACTGGGGATTTCCGATTTTGATAGCAAGGAGAACGCAGATGATACACACGCTTATCGGGATGAGCTTTTGATTGCCCGACTGGATATGGCAGACTATAAATTCTCTTTCCATGAGAAGGCTCGCGAATACAATCCAGCCTGGATGTCTCCAGAAGGTTAGTCACCTTGTGGATTTCCCCCGCAGCTTAGACTGTGTTACGTGTGTTTCCTTGCATCTTGCTGCTTCATATGGCCCTGTTTATGAGTGATGGTTGTTAACCTGAGGTTAGGTTTTTCAGCTCGTATGTTTTAACAAGTTTGCTGTACTATAGGTCGCATATACGTTTGATATAGTCAGACTCAAACGTAGACAGTCATGATTACCTGACCTGATTTCCACTATTAAACATCTGAAAGACGGTAGAGTCTCTACCAAACTCTCGGAAATGATCATTGAGGATGGTGAACACTATCCTTGACCACCTTTCTACCATCAAGCCCATCCTGATTTGTTGGGAGTACATAACTTATGGAATTCTTTGTTAAGCCTCTTGTGTTTCAGCATGCCGTTCTGTAGATCATCGATGCAGTCAAATGTTTTGTTGCGAACACATACGCCAAATCACAGCGATTTTCAAAGGAAGAAACTTAACAACCATAATAATAATAATGTTATCCTGGAATACAGTTGGTTGCCATCAAGCTCAGTTTACAAGTTGTTCGCTGTTATGAACAAATTTTCGGCGTCTTTGTATTTAACCACTAACCTATTGAAGGAAAAAGTGAGCTTCTATCTTTAATTGGAGAGAAGCTTTCTGCTAAACTGCTTACTGGAACACGTCAATTTGCCAAAATACAAACTGAAGCACTTGGAGCAGTCGAGACTTATACTGGCAATTGTTTGGTTTGCAGTTAGCGGTCTTGTTGTCGTTGATGATTTACGTGTGAAGCGTTGGTGATTTTGCTTTATGATAACCGTGTAGTTTAGTTATCTGTCTAACTTAGTTTAGACTATTTTTTTTTACATTTTCCCTCGTAACACAACATACAATCCAGTGGGGCGAATTGTTTCAGTTCTTGTAAAGTAACTCCGTGGACCCTCATCTTTTTGCATACCAGCAGATTTGGACCGTTTGTATCATCTTGGTTTGCTTTATAGCTGCCAAATTAAGGACAAGTCGTTTATGCTTCCTAGGTTTGAGCAATGCTTTCAATGGTATTTTGAGCGAGATGTTTTCTTGTATAAAAAGGCAGTGCGTACTACCCTGTCTTACAATCCCGTTAAACGAATTCTCATCTGGTCTTCTCAATTTGCACGCTTTACTAATCGAATGATTTCTACACTCTACTAATTCGGATGGTATTTCGGTGGCAGTCCTCTCTTTCCGCTTTACGTAGTCTCCATTCCTGTTCATTTGCGCAGAAACTCACCAAGTAGTATTCAGTCGAAAGTTTACCGGATGGTGTGCAACCGTGTGTTGTCCAAACTTTAACGAGGCTAACACCAATTTTACTACACACCGTCAATCATGTTTGTAACCTTCCTCCTGCGGAACCCAACACCTTGGTGTCCGTTGCATGTCCTAAACCCTGCCGGCCTACCCAACTGATTGACTTTAATTCGCTTATTTCTCGCGCCATTTTAAGCTTAGTGCTGGTGTAAATAACGAAGAACTCTGGATCTCGTTGTTTCGTATATCAGAGATCTCATTAAGCCTGTCGTTTGTTCAGTTTCTAGCGCACATGAACCGGTGTGCTATAATTACTGCGTAGCCAGTGAGACTGCATGTTTACCTTAACACAACACCTGCCAAGGATGGTTCAATGGCGTGTCTACGGTTCGGTATCACAGGAAATCCACGGCATATCCTGGCAGATCCAGAGACACGTGAGTCCTAATGATAAGCGCGATTAACTTGCCTTCTCCCTACTGTATGTGTACTAGAATGAAAAATAGACTTATGTCGGTCGACATTTGTGGAATAGGGATCTATTACTGTCATGGTCGCGATGCCACACTAGTTTGTGTGGTACATATACTGCACAAGTAATCTGATGTATGCTGTTTTACTGCTGAGAGTTGCACCAGTTGCTGTTCAAACGCTTCCCCGGAATTCGAAATAAACAGTTATGCATTATACCACTTACAATTTGAAAGCACCTACTTTAGTTGGTGAATTATTACGTGACCCTTGAGTGTGCAGTTTACTGTGTCCGAAATTTGAGTTCTCGGTGCTCTGAAACTGTGCTTAAATGTGTCGTTTGTGTTTATCTTTCTGTGCTTTTTCGTTCAATTTTCTCCACTGCTAAATATGGTAGTTACTTTGCCCACTTTGGATATCCCTTCACCATGTTTCTCTTGTTCTTTTGTTATGCACTTCACTTTGTGTCCAGCCGTCATTGTGTTATCTGTTTGACGGACCATGCCTAAGGCTGAGTTGTTAGGACACCAGTCATCCTATCGGTGTTCATGTGTCATTATGGGCATTAACACAGTCACATTCCCGTTTTGTTTGCTTTCTGTCAATTGCGTGCTGTAATCCCACATACCATCGTGCTCTGAGGAAATGTCTGTTCAAATCGGTTCAGTATTTGCAATATGCACTCTTGTGCTCATAAAACTTCGCACTCTACTTGAACCACTCATTCTGTTTTTTGTTCCAGCACTTTCGAAGAAATCTAGCGAGATAAATTTGGAAGCGTGTGACATGTGGAGTTTTGGCGTTATCCTCTGGGAACTGCTCACTCGAATGATTCCTTTCGGTGGCATGAACCCAATGGTCATTGGCATGCAGGTACGTACGTGTCCACGTTATCATGATTGCCGGCTTTATTTTCCCCCTGGTCTGAGATTGTTTGGTGTTTAATTGGTATTTTTCACACATTTGCCAATGATTTCACTGTGTGCCTCTTTTTGGATTTAACCTTTTAACTATTTGAGAAATCGATTGCGAAGGTTAGGCTGCTCTGGCTGTTGTTGAATGTGATATGCGAATATTAGCTGATTGATGTGTATGGGGACAGACAAGCCTATGTACGCCCTTCGGCTGTCGTTTTTCACCGGTGCAAATGGTCAAGTAACTCCAGTTCAGCCAGGAACCGTCTACGTAAGACAGAATGTTGTTACCTGACCACCTTACACTGTGAAAACATACTCGTAATTTGCGCTTTATGTGATCTGTCTGTCACGACCTACGCGTTTTTGGTTGTTCACATTTGGTTGCGGACTTTTCCAAAAAAATACACCGATAAGCTAACACGTTGCTCATACAAACAAGTCGCCACAGGTAGACCCACCTGAGGTAAAACGATTGTTTGTTATTGACGGACTATTTACATCGACCTAACCAGTGGAGTCGAATTGAAAGAGTCAATTCCTAACAGTTAGCAGTTAAGTTTATTCCGAGAATCTTTTACCCCTACTCCGTTTGACTTTTTAAAATCAGTTCGACGTGTGTTCCAACGAAATCTTCATTTGATAATGGCTGTATACGCATATAGAAACTGTTATCTGTATATAAAGGGCGTATGAATTTGCATCTATTACTCTCTCATCTTTATGAATGTAACGTGAAACTATATCGGAGTAGGTTTGTGAATGTTAAAACTTGTTACCCCTTCTGTTCCTAAATCACTTCAATGTGACAATGTCCGATTAACTTGACTGACTTCTGTTCGAAAAGTGTGTACGAACGTGTACACTGTTCAATAGCTCTCAATGGATAGCGAAAGTCGTGCTTCGTTCTAAAACGTTGGATGAGTTTGTTCTAAGACAGCCTTTAACCTAAGGCTCCGAAAAGCGAGGTGCTGCTCACAACCAATTGATACTTTCATCTTATAATATTAAAACCGAGTGCGTGATAAAATATTTGATGTAGTTTAATCTTTGTTTAATTGTGTTGTGTCTGTAAACACCCATACTTCGAACGAATGTCCCGATCAAATATTCTTAATCTCGACCGATTCTGCATTACCTTCGATGTACGATTCGGCAATACGAGACAACAGAGAGGAGAAAGACAGCATTATGCCAGTAACTGGTGTATTCACCCGAACCTCCGATCTGATAAGACAAGTGAAAATTGCCGCTCTGTTCATATAAGATTGTGATCTTCAGTGTCACTTGAAGGTGGGAACAATTGTGCAAACGAACATCAGTGGAATGAGGTACACCTGATCAGGTTTCAAATTTGTGTTCTTACGTTGTATGACAGACGGTTTCGTCGTGAGTAGTATACTACTCACAAGTAGTGTGTTACCCACAGGCGACATTCTGGCACAAAAGGGCAAGCTTGGAACGCCAGGAAGACGACGGACAAGAAGAGACTATCGTAATAGTGTGTACGCGCTATGGCAGAAGTTCCACAAAGACGAATGACAAAGTACTGTCAACTGGTGTATGTGAACACATGTCTGCCGTGCAAATGAGCGTGCGCGTTTATGGTTTATTTTTTGACAACCTGTACGGGAGTTGGCGTTTGACAGCCCGGCCGACTGCCAGGAGGCCATGCGGCGGTTCAAGTCGATCAGGCTTGGACACGGAGTGAGTTCATCTGTGTTCGCTGCCACTCTGCAAGGTTTGCTAGAAAGGGTTCTGCCAAGATTGGATCAAGAACCACGACGGCAGTTGTTAACGGAGCAGTTTATTGAAGGTCTCCCGATGGTGGTTCGCGACCAAGTCCTTATTGCCCATGTCGCCCGGCCGATGGACCTTGATGAACTTGCGAACGCGACGCGGGAGTTGGCAGTAATGTCCGTGGCCTCAGTGGATGCAAACGGCAATACGGACAAGTATACCCTGGAAGAAATGCAGAAGACAATGGAGCAACTCGCAGCGTATGTAGCTGCCTTGAGAACAGCATCACGACAGAACGATCGACTAGGAGGCTGCTTCATCTGTGGGAAAAAGGACACTAGAAAAAGGATTGCCCAATCCGGCGGTTTAAGAGGTCTAAAACTAAAGTGTTTCATGGTTGCTCTTTTTGTTAGGCAGGTCAGTTGGTAATGGGGGCGATGGAGAAGGGGCCGTACATACAAGGGTTGAAGTTGACGATGAGATAGAACTTTGTCTGGTCGATACAGGGGCGGCCATTTCGTTGATTGCCCATGCAAGAAAGCAAAACCTAGAACCAACATCCATGATGATCAGGACGGTTGGAGGTCATAGTCTACTGGTTGATGGTGTGAAAGACTGTCGGATACGTATCAGCGGTCATGTCGTAAAGCACCGTTTCATTGTGTCCCCAGAAACCAGGCAAGTGATCCTTGGAGCCGATTTCCTTGCTGCAACAGATGCCGTGATTGACTTGAAACTCAAAAGGTTGTCAACCAGTTACCGTTCCCTGACACTCACAGGACAGCGACAGGATAGCGTCAACCAAGTACACACAGCTAAAACTCCATTTGCACATCCGCCTTGTTCCAGTCCACGGTCGAAAAATATGCGGAAGTATTTACGAACGACGATGATCCGTACGGATTCTGCAACTGGATTGCACATGAAATACCAACAACCGGAACATTTCGACCTCACGGACCCCGCAGGATACCGGTTCATCTGGAGGAGGAATTAAAAGGGCAGGCACAGAACATGCTGAAAGAGGATGTTATCGAAGAAACCAACAGACCGTACAGCTCGCCTTTTCTCCCGATGAAGAAGTCCAACAGGAAGTACCGCTTTGGTGTGGATTTTAGACGGCTGAATGAGGTAACACAGAATAAAGTTGTGCTAATACTGTCCGTCGCTGATATTTTTGATAAGTTGCAACAGGCGAAGTTGTTCACAGTTTTGGACTTACGCTCCGGATACTGACAGGTACCGATCAAACCTACGGATCGTGAGAAAACAGCATTCACGGTAGGCGAAAAACAGTATCAATTCAAGTGCATGCCGTTTGGCCTATCCGGAGCACCGTTCACATTTCGACGTCTGATGGTTCAGCTGGTAAAGCGACTGGATAATGTGGCGATATATGGAGATGATATCGTAATATATAGTAACACGGAATTGGAACATGCTGCCCATATAGACGCTGTCTTAGATCGCATTCAAAACTCAGGACTGCGGATCAATGCCAAATAGCCACAACTCGGACGATCATCGGTGGTGGTACTGGAACACAAAGTGGGTCAAGGTGAAATCAAGCCTCTGCCGGAGAAAATATTGACAATTAGAGAGGTTGTGGCTCCGAATTCTAAACGAACACTGGGACAATTTTTGGGTCAAGCAGGGTACTACAGTCGGTTCGTGAAATTTTTTCGCTCTATTATATCGCCATTGTACGAACTCCTTCGAAAAGACAGGAAATTCAAATGAACCGACGATGCCCAGAGGGCGTTCATGCGAGTGCATCAGGCAATGAACGAGCAACAACTGACGTTCAAACTTCCGAATACAAAGAAACGTTCATCGTAGCAGCAGATGCCAGTGACCGTGGCATCGGTGCAGTACTCAGGCAAAGAGAAGGAGTAATCGAATATGCCAGCAGGGTCTTGACCCCAACGGAGCAGAAGTATTCAACCATTGAAAAGGAAGGTTTGACAATCGTCTGAGCACTGGACAAGTGGAGGCCGTACCTGTTGGGTCAACAGTTCCACGTGGAGACGGATCACAAACCCCTAGAGTGGATCAGGACTGCGATGGACCCGAGGGGAAAATTAGCCCGATGGGCATTGCGTTTACAGGAATATGACTTCGCGATCAATCATGTGCCTGGTTCGAGCAATTGCGTCGCGAATTTTCTTTCTCAACCGCAGTTAGACAACGAACTCCCCAAAGTGACTTTTGGAGTCAGCGGCTTAGTAATGGAGCAGGACCCACAGACACTAGTGCGTCTACAACATCAGGACAAGGTCCTCCGGAAGGTGATTGTAGCTCTGGCAAGAGGCCTGAGGATCCCCACAAATACTAAGGATGAAGGGCTGAAGATAATCGCATCCCAATGAAAGGACAGCGTGGCGTTGGGCGCCCTTGCGTGGTAGTCATCCCGAGACAACTGAGGAAAAAGCTGGTAGCAGACTGTCATGAAATGGCACACACCAGATGCACTAGGACATACGATCTGCTGCAACAAAGAGCATAGTGGCCGAAGATGAAATAGGACGTGACAGCTTACGTGCTTGCATGCCAACAGTGCCAGTTACTGAAAGGCGACAGTCGGGGAGCCCAATAGCCCTTACAGCCAATACCAGTCTCCGAAATCGGTGAAGTCTGGTCGATGGATCTTATGGGCCCATATCCACTGAGCACCCGCGGAAACCTGTACGTTCTGGTCATGACAGAACACTTTACCTGTTGGATCAAGCGACTGGCGTTCCGGATCAAAAAGTCTCTACGGTGGGAGACATGGTGATGAAGTACATCGTAGCAAATCACGGTGTACCAAAGGCGATCTTGACAGATCAGGGACCATGCTTTGAAAGCGAGGAGTTTCGAACACGCATGCAACAACTTGGAATCAAGCGCATCCGAACGACATCATATCACCCGCAAACGAACGGCCTAACTGAACGTAACAACCGAACGGTCAGAGAATGGTTATCAGCCAAAAAAGGTGATGTAACGCGCCTTTCCTTGCCGAAACGTTCTATTACGGCTTGAGTGCTAGACCTAAGTCCCGGCTATGCGGCTTCACCCTGTCTACTTACGCGGAGTCAAGAAGAACACGACTGCGGGAAAACACGTTGTATTGCTGACTACCAGTTCGACAAATGAATGAAATGCCTGTAAATGTATAGCATGAAATATTGGCCATTTACTTGTTGAATCACTTTCCGCTTGTTTGGGCCACTTCGCGACCAAGTGGCCAATTATGGCCAATTCCATAGGCGTTGCGCTCTGACTGGTTCCTAGGGCTAACGTGACACCCACACTCACTTGCACGTATCCTCCTAGCGCGACACCCACGCTCACTTTCACGTCTCCTGCTAGTTGGTCCGACGTGCCCCTCAGTGCTTTGATGTCTGATTTCGTCAGCCGTCACCGAAGGCCTGACTAGTTTGCAATGATGACTGATTTCATCAGCCGTCACCAATGGCCTGATTAGATTGTTCTGATGAATTTGCCTCCTAACAGGAGGCGACTGAGAGTCTGCGTTGCCACTGGTGTTATTGGCCCACCGGGCGCTTGTGCAAGCGAGCACGAAGAAATCCCCATTTCAACTGATGTATGGTAGAACCCCTCGACTTCTGATGGATCAGGATGTTGGAATATGGCCGGAGTGCATTGATTCCACTAAATAATTGGTTGACGAAAGAGAAAGAGCCAAACGAAATCTGAAAGCATCGCAGGCACGCACATAGAAGCGATCCGCAGCTCCATGACTCGGCAAAATTAGAATGTTCAACCTAGGAGAACGAGTGAAGTATCGAGATCATCAACCACGGGCGCCAGCGGCCCAGGATCAAGAAAACCTCTGCCTAAATGGAAAGGTTCGTATTTGGTAGTCTGCAGACGAGGCCCAGTATACACGATCAAGAGGGACGGGGAGACGAAACGAGTGCATGCCAGTGAGTTAGTTACGTGGCAAAAGATGCGGGTACGGTGAACCGGAAGATCAATAATCCGGGAGGAAACACCGCGTCGATCGGAGAGGATTCGTCAACAAATGCAAAGGAACCAAGGAATCTCAGAAGGGGGAGGAGTGTTGTATGACAAGCAGTTTCGTTGTGAGTAGTATACTACTCACAAATAGTGTGTTACCCACAGGCGACATTCAGGAACAAAAGGGCAAGCCTCGAACACCAGGAAGACGACGGACAAGAAGAGACTGTCGGAATTTTCAAGTCAAGCGTCTTTTGCGGTCACAACACTTAGGGTTACGTTTACCCTACCCATAAAAGTTTCTGTGCTTCAGGAGAGTCTAGCAGTACCATCCAGGGATGGTAGCTGGCGTGCACTGGCTGACCAATGCGCTCACAACGGACTGAACATATCGATGAATTCCTGATATTTTGACGCACACATCTGACGGTCCGCTGTCTCGCTAAACAAGCAAAGTAGCTTGTCTCGCTCTGTAGGTTGGACGTTTGAGTAGTACAGCGAGCGAGATTATGTGAGCAGGGATGCTGATTAGATTGATGGTCGGCGGCTGCCTGGTCCGTTTACCGTAGCACACGAATGCGCTACTTTTTTCTTTGTGAACTAAGCTTTGAGTTAGGCCATCCGAACCGACCTTTGTGAGTCAGTCTGAGCACGTACAAGTCATCTATCTAGTTGTCTTCTGTTCACCTAGACGGGCTGTCAGTGGTGCATGGTGTGGTTAACACGGACCGTACAACTAAGCTAACGGTGCTGGCAAAAAAGAAATGTCCGTCTTATGGTCAGTCAACAATCCGATAGATGTTTCACGCCAAACACTTACTGACTGTCCGTCGTTTTCAACTCAGAAAAAACTTCATAAATGCACGACATAACAGAACATGTCCATTAAAGCGTTATTCATTTTACCTTCTGATGTGAATTGTGTCTTGGCAGGCCGAATTGAGACTAGTCGAATGTGCATCGTGATCGACCACGCATGGAACGTCACTCGTTACGCTAACAACTCGGTTAACTCACCGATTTCCCTATGGATATATTTTCGGGCAGTAGTCACACGAATGCAAATGTTACGCTGCCTTTTTCGTGGTCTGTGTCATCATGGAATATATTTTTTAAAGTAATAATGCACTGGCCGAGCATTTGGTGAGTTTGATCGATGGTCTCTGAAAGTCTGTGTTATTGTTATGTCTGTTAGCTTACAACAATGGTAACACATTAACCATCATGAAAACCTGTTTGCTACTCTTTTCAGATTACAACAGAGAATCTCCGCCTGCCTATCCCAACCCACTTGGACCCACGTGTCTCTCGACTAATCGAGTTGTGCATGAAAGAGGATCCTGGCAAAAGACCTCGTTTTGATGCCCAACTCATTCAACTTTTGGACAAAATGCGTGAACGCGCTAGTCAATAAATCAATCAGAATTTGTCGAGGACGATCGCCTCATGTCCTCCTGCTGTGGGTTAGCTGTTGCTTTCGATATTTTCATCCTTCACCTGCATCTCCTTTCATCCGTCCCTGACTGCTGACTTATAGCGCTTGTTTGAATACTTCATTTGCTTTTAAGCACGCTTTTTATGCCTAGCTGACTCCAAACTACTGTTTTCTCTCATTTTGCATGCTATCATGGTATTTTTTTGTTTTATTTTGAATTAAAACCGTGGGACCGACCAAAATGACATGTCAGTTATATATTTCAGGGTGATTGTGCTTGTTTTTACTTCTTTCTGTTCGCAAACGATCTGTATTGGTTAAGAAAATAATTTAGCCTATCTATCTATATTAAACGTATTGTTCTGGTGTTATTTCTTGTCTCATTTATGTAGCGTGGATTCCTGTAGTATGTCTCCGCATAATTGCACTGTACACCTTTTATTTTGAACCGGACTAATAATTAACTGCCACTTCACAACCCCTACGTGTTCGTATTCCCCTGTATTCGGTGTGTACAACTTTCTTTGTGCCAATGCTACTTTAACAAGTCGATAACCGTCTGTTTGGTGGTCACATTAGTTGTTTTGTATAACGTTAACCGTTCTGGTCCTTCTCTGACCGTATAGTCACTTGCGTATACCACGACTGCGTCACCCCATATTGCGCATGGGGATCGACGTCATCAGCAGAAATAACAATTGAGTCCCATCTAAATTAGCAAATCTACCAATCTACTCATTAGTAACACAATTTCTACGCTCAACAAGGGTATTGGTGGACTCCGACGTGAACTGTTCGAGAAATTCTGCCGGGGTAGTCGATCCTTTGGATTTCATATGAGATAGTAGGACAGGTGGGTAACAGAGTCTAAATGTGGAAGTTCCGAGCTCCTGGCGCAGTTTCCTAGTTCACCTAATAGAGCGCTTGACGTGTTTGAGAATGTTTCCTTCCCTGGTTCAAAGCCAGCTGAAACCATAGTTTTTCACAATTGGGTCTCATCTAAATCATTAAATTCACCACTGATTACGCATTGTACGCGGCCTTTAAGCACCACCTGTATGACAGTCTGCCTTCATTCCTCCGCCGGATAATTTGTAATCTAAACAACACTCCAGCCACTGAACTCAAATAGCAGCCAACTCCTGCACCATCTCCAGCCACGAACTGTGTGGGGCTTGAGGTTCACACCCAAGTTGCTTTTCCATAGTGGCTGGCCCACTGCTAACTAACTGTTTCTCTGCAGCTAACTGCCATGGATCCATTTTGCACCTTACGCCGGTCGGCTGTTGTCGATAGACCAGAACAGCGTGTATGTATGGCGGTCCTTGATTGAAAAATATGATTATATACATACATCGCCTGCAAGGTTGCACTGACTTTTTTCTCAATACAGTCGATGTCTCCAAGCACAGTACCAACTTTTTCCTTATTGCGTCTTTTCGGTCAAGGTCGTTGTATAGTCTAAAGTTGATTATGTCTGTTTGTTCCTCAGTGAATTTTCATTGGAGCGGAATCTCAGTCTGGTCTAATCACTTTTGCACCGGTATATGTTTAACTCGAACGATTGCACAAGGGCCAATAAAATCCATATACACAGAAATTTGAAAATTTAATGTGATTCTAATGTTTTTGTTGTCTGCGTTTGGTAATCCTGGCCGTGGTCGTTCTCATTATGTGATCCGGGGATATTTCTCAGCTGCACACGGTTTTCGTTATTAAGGCTGAAACTTGTCTTAGACATTCTCTCAACGGCGCCGTTCTTGTAGTCAGTCGTTTTTTGAGGTCGGGCAACGGTTCATGGTACTCTTCGAATTGCTCAAGTTTTTTCCACATACTGTTGTGGTTTTCATGCATCTTTCAGTTAAACCGTATTGTGGTTTGTATCTATGTAGCAGTTAGAACGTAATACCCAATCGATCGCTCTAAGTAGGCACGCGGATCGTACTTCGACCTCCGAAGGGAATGTGCACAAATGGTTATATTTATTCCCGCGGGACTTAAGCTTGGAAAGTTATTCAGTGTTCCTACGACAAAGTAATACGTGACACAAAATTACATGCGGAATGGAGGCAGTTGGTCTGCCCAGACCTTTATAGAAGTGGCCGGGGCTCGAACTCGTGATCGTGCGACTGTTAGATCAACATCACTATTTTTAAATCATAACAAGACTTGAGTCAGCCGAAATTAATGTGGAGGCTGTGGTCGAAGTGTGGGTAGTATTCAGTTTACGGCAGTCAAACTCATCGGGTTAACTGGTTTACTGTAGCACTGTAATTTAATTAGTACACTATCGAGGTTGAATGTGGTGGTAGTTCATTTTACGTAGCCAAGTGTGTGATTAGCCTGGAAAAATTCGAAAAGCGTTTAATATTCATTTGGTCTCGCAGAATGCAACTTGACTCATTTATGATTTCTATACATCAGTGAGTGCGTCTCTAGGTCATTTTGGCGTTTCTTCCTTCATCCGGAGTATTCTTCCTGTTATGTCGTTTTTTTCACAATCACACAAAACCTTGCTGATAGTTTGGCTCGTGAGTACGATCTTCATGCAAAAATATCTTGATTTTCTTTCGTACACACGTGCATGCAAACGAAAGCCTTAACGTTCCGCAAGCGTATTTGATTCGGGATGCCCTAAAAAATCGAACGATCCAGTTAGTTTTGTTGAGCAGCCTGACTGAAACACATGAAATGTACACCGTTCCCATGTCATTATTGAATTGAAAATATTTGGTTAATATCAACTTGTAATTGACTCCTTTTTGGTTGTGGATACAATCCACAAATGACCTGTGGGAAACACGATGATTACATCCTTTACCTTTGGTTAACACTTGTGTTTGTTATAATGGCACGTTTTCTACCACACGTGATCATTTCGTGGTAAATGCATTGTTACAGTGCAGATGTGAGCATTTTAATGTGTTCTCTTGATTGGGAACATGTATATAATGGGCCGATAAGTCATACATTTTGGTCCAGCCACTGCATTGTAAGCTGCGAACATTGCCTTTACATAGTTCTTTCATGGAAACACGAATGTAATTCACCTTGAGATTCACCGGTGCCAAGGCATCTTGATTTTGCGGTTTGTCCAGAACTCTTAACAGGTAATCGTCAATAGATTTTCTTTCCTCTTTTAATTTCTACTTTTCACGTGTAACGTTGACTATTGTGCTTCTGTCTTTTATTGGACACAGCCTATTCCTATGAATTCTACGGGAATCTGGAGAAAAAATCCTATTCTATTTAAATCGGTCCGATGCCAGTGGATTCTTACAATAATTTTACAGGCATTAGTTTTGTTTTACGAGGCTAGTAACTCTTTCTTACAGTGGAATGTTCAGCACACACTATTTGTTATACATCGATGTACAACTTAATGTGATCGCATGATCGATCACACACTATCTTTCACCTAACCAAAACTTGACTAACCTATTGTCCTGGTAACGTCATTTCAGTCACGCACTAAAAAGATCTTCGTCAACGTGAAGAAGAGCAAAACAATGTTGCGATACCGTTCCGAACGTGCTTCACTGAATTTTCACTATGTGCACATTCACAGTTACAGGTTCTGTCGCGTATGCACACGAGATTAGATGAGCACCAAACCAAATCAACACTGTCCGTTTGTGACATTTGCATCGATCGATGACAGTTCGTGCTGCTCGTCTCTGATTGGTTGAATTTTCATTTAGCTGGTTGCTTTTTCACACCGCTGATCTGTCAACTGTTCATGCGACGCATACGATCTTGGAAGATCCTCCATCCGTATGCTAACTGTTTTTCGAATTCGGTAACCGCTGTTCAGATGAATTCAATCCCGTATTATTCGAAATGTCAGAACTTGCCGGAAAGCCTCAAATTGTTATCAATTGTGTTATAAAAGTGATTATATTGAATCGATTTATAGGTTGATACCAGCCATTTTGGCTCGTTTTTTTAAGCGATGATAGAATTTAGGTTACCAGATAAGCGATTTGGAATCCTAATTTGGATGGATTACCTTACTCACCACGTGCATGTGTCGTAATGACCGTGCTATGCAGTTGACAAAAATCAGATTAATGGTTCCGGAAAAGTGATCTGGTTCATGAAAAGCCCGCTTGGTGTTGCTCATTTGCTTTTATTGTTTTGGTGGGTTATGTAAAGGTAGCAAAATGGAAAAACGATTCAACAGTCCCCATGGTCGGGACTTAAGGTCTCATCCGGCTTCATGTTTATCGTTCGAAATGGCTAACAGGTCGTATGAATTATAGGGGATTGCGATTTTTGTTTGTTTATTATTACTTGGTATAGAATACTTTCACCTGCCTATAAGCAAGAGGACAAATGTTATCAAATGAGTACAATTTCCCCCTCTATTCTGCACAACGATGATCGTGTGTGTCCGCAGTATCCTTGCAAGCAAAAGTGATGAAACTTACCTGAGAAAGGAGATAGCACTCGATTGCATGTATTGCGTTAGGGAGGAACGAATACAACATGTCTGCCACATACAACACGGTCGAAAATGGAAACAGTAGTCCATCGGTATCAAAGGGCTGGAAG
>JTDE01002908.1:15410-44353 GCA_014338405.1 Paragonimus skrjabini miyazakii | reverse complement strand
TCCATAAGTGATAACTGCAAGAGTCAAAGGAGTCGTCGTTGAGAATCGGCACGTTCTCACACAATTATCACCGTTTCTTACAAAAGTGGTTGCTATGGGGAACTAATCTCTATAGGAGTAAGAGCACTGATGGGATTGTGGTGTGTGCGACGGCCCAGGTTATGCACGTTTTATCATTTCGAAAAGATATTGGTTGTTCTTCATGTTGTACCCGATTCTGAACGTGGCGAAAAGTAGCTCACTAAGCCAAAATAATTATCGTCCAATTCGCACGTTCACTCACCATCCGCGCACTCGCGTTTACGGACCGAAATTCCAACTCACAACTCGGCGAGGTTGCCATTTAAACGTACTGCGCACTTCTGCCTGGTTCTGTGCGTTTGGCTGAAGCTTTCTGTCATGATTTTTTGCTTGCTGTTTCTCCCCCGCTGACCCGATTTTGTTGAGTATCGACTCCTTCGGTCGTATGTGCTGTCCATGACCTATCCGTTATGGGCTTTAAATATATCTCACCACCGCGTCCAGATATCCCACTGAATGTTCGATGAATCTCGGGTTTGGCACATATCACGTGAATACAGATTGAGTGCCAGTTAAAAACTGTGAGACGTAACAAATAAAAACAAGTTCGGTTTTACTCCTTAACTGATTTTCGCACTTCAAAGAGTACGTACTTCAGCGGCAGAAGAGGACTATGTTAACACTGCCGCCGCTACATGTGGCGTGCGTCTCACCTTCCTGTTGCTGTGAGCCAAGAACGCTAATGACACAAGGGTTGTTTATTCGAGAAAGTAGCACATGGGTTAAGCGTTTAAATAGAACCACAAACAAAACCACTCATTCGCACACGATACTCGGCCCCAGATCGTCTCCGTTGTCAAAGACGTCAATGCTCAGTTCCTTTACGTAGCAAGGATCATTTTGGGCGATGCTGCACTTCGATGTTTCTTTCTGCATTTTTCCGGCGACTTGTTCGATGTCAAAATATATGCTCTGGTCCTACTACTGAATAACATTGGTGTGAGTAGCATATTACGATCATTCATCCTCACTACACTATCTGCAACCAACGACATCGCATGCTTCGGACCTCAGCCAAGTTGCCACATTGAACTAACAGGAGTCAAGGTTGATAATGGTTTTTTGTATACTCTAGATGATGGGTTGCCCACCATGCTGCTTTTTTTAACTTCTCCAGAGTTCAAAAACGGTTTGATACGGTAGGTGATGGGTAGGTCACGTAAGATATCTCCGAGACACCCTAAACGCTGAAGTGAAATTGCTTCTCATAAGAGGACGCTATCTCTTTCTAACGCAAGTCGCTGTCTCATCATGGCTCACCTAGTGCTGCCACGACAGACAACAATTGCCAAAAGTAGACAACCGACGGTAAGCATCGGTTGTTTGTAGAATGCACCTCTGTCGTTTAATACCGTGAAGATTGCAATGCATTTAGTACATTGTTGCTGATGGCAAATAGAGGAATTTTATATGCGTATTACAATGCCTCTGATAAAACAACAGCCTGTCTAGTGGAGTCATCCCCGTTTGTTCCATGTATGATGGAGATCACAGTATACTACTCGTGGGTAAGCAGGAAGATGCGCCTGTTAAAGAATTGAAGTAACTGGGAGAAAGTATAGGAGAAAAATGGTGAGACATCTAGCGGTAAATGATGTTTTTTGTATGCGAGCTTTTCATTGGCAACTGACGCGTTCCGAGATTATCGTTATATGCAAACTATGTTTTACGTCCACCGTGTTGAAGCATATGCCATCTCTGTCGCGGTGCCGAGTAAATCTTATTTGCACAACCCGTGTTGTTAGCCCACAGCGTATGCTCGTCATCCAAGGACTATGAATGACTTGCCAGACAGGAAGCGCAGACGACGTTGGGTAAATAAAAGCACTGCGAGCTATGGGCAATTTAATGGGTTGTATGTCAAGTTATATCTGCACTGCATTGCTGGTCTTTGTTGTTACATGTAACATAGTGACAGAAGTGTCATTTGTCCGTGTAGATCCGATGAGCCTGACTTGTCTGCTACCTTGATGTGGCTTGTGCACTACGTGAATCCGGGGAGCTCTGTTGATTTGGACTTCGGTCCTTTCATTTGCAACCTTGTCGCGCAGGCCAAACGAGAACAGTCAGACGAAAAGCAGATGCACTCATGGGGTTGTATATCGCACTACTGACCGCGTAGGAGTGCTTGGGTAGTGAGAAACAATCCTGCGACCATACAACAGAAATATGTTTATAGTTGCGGCACTACTGTCTTCCAAATAGAGAAGAAGGGGGTTAGAAAATCCACCATCAAACAAACAGCATTATGATCATCCAACGGTTGACCTTAACGGTCGGCATACTATACAGTACGGTCGAAAAACATCCGGTATCACCCAAAAGCCTGATGTTTATTCGAATACATCCACTGCTCGCAGCAGTATTCAGAACCAGATATTATTGTATTATTCACGGCGCCCTCCGGCTAGGCAAGTCACTCACTGTCAAGTCAGTTAGACTGCTTAGTCATTGGTTTCTGGTAAGGTCCCCCTAGAAAACCTTGTATCCTGTTGTCTCGGATGTCAGATTTTTGAGTCAGAGACTCAGGATGAGGTCTCTCATTGGAAAGTATCAGAAGTAATCGTTCTTCCGACAGTGACATTATTCACTATAGGTCCGATAAGATAATGTCATCGAGTACATAAGGCTACTCAAGCTGTCTGCAAAATGATCAGGTCAACTATCTCGCGAAAATCGGATTTCAGATTTAAAGTGCTAACCACTTGGTTCCCTAAAAGGAGTCAAACCAAGTTTGTAGGTAGTTTCTCTAAGGCCCCACGTTTCTCGGAAACCTTCACGGAGCCGGAAGAAGACTCAATGCTTTGATTATAATGTTTTATTCACCAAGCTGTTAAGTCGAGTTTCACTGAGTCTCAGATAGATCAGCGTGCAGTTGAGCAATAAGTAAACGTTCACACGATGTCATGACTAGTATGAATGAGTTGAATTACCCTTCAGGATGAACTGTGCAAGCCCCGTTGCTAAACGCATTTCGTTATAAACGCAACTCTGGAAACACTGCGGTATAATCGTGACGGGTGGGTTATTCGTTATTCCCACATCGTTATTGTTCAACCTTGTAAGCCACGTTGTTGATGTATTCAGAGGGCAGCAAAATTTATATCATTATTAGTGTGGTCATTGAAGAAATTATAACCCCTTTTCTTTTCTGCTCTTGCAGTATAGTCTGTAGTTCTCTTTTATCTGATCATAACTCATAATGACTTCAACGTTGTGTCAGTCCACTATCTGCAGAAAAAATGTCCTCGCAAATCCGGTCAGATTTGTCGCTACAGCATCTTCCCGCTCTTACGATTCGATTTCTTGTGACGTTGTGGACACATCAACAGCTGAACGGAAAACCGGAACTGAGTAATTGACGTGGGGAGAACTGAAAGAGCATACGATGAATACCGTATAGTCCGCATCCGGGAAGCAACAGCCCCCGGAGGCGACATATGTCAGTACCGCCTAGATCTGATCGGTAAGTCTAGCTTCGATCCAAAACTTTCCTACAGTACTGTCGCATCCATCACCAAAAGCCGTCCTGTAAATCTCCAACTTACCCCACACACGTGAAATGGCTGTATCGATGGCATTATGAGCAGTCAGTTGCTGAAGGTGTTTGCTTCAAGCTCCACACAGTCAGTACACAGTTTTAATACCAACACAGTATATTTCATGAGATAAAATCCCCTTCATACCACGCAGCGTGTTCCTAAGACTATCAATACTTTGTGAATACAACTCTATAGATCCTAATCTCATATCTTCCTTAGTGTGAAAAAGTTGTAAAAGCCACTCTGTGAACTTTTTAATCGACTTCTTCTGGAAGGGAAACTTCGAAAACCTGGAAGGTATGCACAATATCACCCATTTTTAAAGGCGGTGATCGCGATGAGCCCACTAATCACAGGTCGATTGCATTAGTACTGGTCGCCTCAAAAATTTTGCAGAGTTTAAATGATGACTAGTTGTGTTAGCATTCCACTTAGTTTGCATTGCTGCCCAAGAGTCAACGAGGGTTCCGAAAGGGATTCTCGTATGTTGATAATTTATTTGCTACTCATGGAAACAGGACATTGGCGGTTGATAAAGACAAACCAGTTGATGCGTTTTTTCTAAACTTCTGTAAGATCTACTACCGAATAGACAATTCAGCTTCTTGCATGGAACTGATCTGATATGGAAAATCCCTAACCTCGTGGCTTGCCGAGTATCCCATATTCGCCGCTTTATTGTCAAAGTAAACGGAGGTTCTCCAGGTTGGTACCGTGCATCCACTGGTGTTCCATAGGGTTCCATAATAGAACCTCTGCCCTTCTATTTGTGCTCGAAACTCCACGGCTTGTCAGTTCTTCCTCGTCATTATATGTTGGACACTTAAGTTTGGCGTATGATGAGCAGTGTCACCGGAGGTGAGAAGCAACAGTGATTTAATCATATTACACATCTGGACACTAGACAAAGCCCTTTCCACTTAACACGGTTAGATGTAAAGTAATGCAATTCCGTCGTTTGAGATGCGCAGATTGCTTTCTTGGAGACGAAAAACCGGGTACCACCATACGCGAGCGCGACTTGGATAGAGCTATTTCAAGTAATCACAGCCTTAATCCCAATAGTGTGTGTCACTGGTCGATTAAGCCAACTCGGTACTTAGTATAACCATCCGATTGTTTTGACTAATTCACTTTTATGCTGAATTCGCTAATGTGTCCCAATCTTGAGATACTTATTCAAGCTAGTCGTCTTTAGCTCGTGAGGGACATTAATGTTATTGAGGTGGCACAACGTAGACTTACAAAACAGGTTACAATGCCAGGTTATCTAATCTACCAAATAGGTTACGCCAATTGAGGCACTTCTCTGTGGGCTACCGGCATATCAGTTGAGAATTGATTTTCGTATATGAGATCTTTCATCAACATCTCTTAAGAAAAACACTTCTGCCTAGTGAAAATAAGCACCTCAAGGGTAATTGGCTAAATCTACTTCAGAGGAACCGCTTGACTTGTAGAGAACACTCTGTAAGCGTCCAGGTGTGTTCAGTTTGGAGTAATTCACCACAGTCTACCGTAACTGCAGTATTGGTAGCTGAATTCAAATGCAGACCTGATGCACATATTCAAGACACCAGGTCGAGTATTTTTATGATATGATCAGGATCATTGCGGTAAAAATGACTACCTCTCACTGTTGATGTTAACCAGCTGTCATCCGCTGTATGTTGTAATGCGAGTGCTGTATGCTTGATAGGCATTGGCTAGGTTCTTAGTTCACTCGTTATCCCCTGAGTGTCTCATTCAGTTTTTCTGCCGCTGACTCCCCCGAAAGTGAAACAGTGTTCCGACTTGCCTTATCATATTGTCGAAGATAGGTATGACTTATATTATTCGCAGGCTAAAAAGTATCGCTTTTATATGGTATGGCAATTTGTATAGACAATGGACAGATAATTATTGGTTCACCATACTCAGCTGCTAATCGCTGATATGGAACATTAATTAGCATATACAGGTAGTGTACGTTGGTCCAGCTCAAGTTATCACAAACTAATTGTTACGCCAATAGCATATTTGGAGGAATTATAACCAAGTAAATAACCTCAAATAAGTCGGTATAGAATAAATGATTAACCGGAAAGCTATTATGAATTGAAAAGAAGTGTGCGAGTAGACAACTGGCTCATCAGATTATCGTAACATGTCCCGTACTGTGTTGTATCACCTAGCCAACACAAGATCACCAGCCGAACCTTATCCGGGCAACCCGCATCATTTATTATGTATGATGAAGACAGTGACTATCAAGTGTACGGTCGCACACTGGCTATAACGAGCACCCCGGTTGATGATTACACGGCTTGAGTGTAGTTATCGTCTCCTTCATATAATCCAGTAAGGCAGACAACAATAACACATCACAGTTTGCAGACTGAAAATCAGTCCAGTGGTGCGTCAGTTTGATACGGACTGTCTGTTGAAAAATTCCGTCAGTCAAGCATGTGCTCCGGTGAACAATGAAGTGGAGTTGACAGTGTAGTAACCATATCCTTGTACAACTGACTACGCTCACTTAGCAAATATCATTTGAACCTATTTTGCTGCTAACTTCTATGTGCTCTGAGACATCTGGACAGTGACCCGTGACTCACAGATCCAACAAACAGCTGTTGTTGGTCAATCTCCATCGGATCATTGCAGTTGCGAAGGTTATCAAGTGGGTGTTTACGAGAGGTAATAGCCGAATCTGAATGACGGACTAGTTACAGATATCGAAATAAAAAATTTCGAATACTTGAAGCTGAGTCAAAACAAAAGTAGTCTGAGTTCCGCATACCGATCACGTCACCGAACTTGAATCAGTGACGTGACATTATGTGTGATTGGGACAAACCTATCCTGGTCATGAAAGTGACAACATATAATCGGATCGTGTTTGATTCTGTTGCAGCTGTTGAACCGGTACTAGTTGATGTGGTCGGGTCTTGTGAGCAATGCCAAATGCAGTCCTTGTATCAATGTGATGGTTAAAGTTGGTCGAATGTGAGATAATTGCATCGATGATTGTTTTGTTATGTTACTTTACCGAGCCAGGCTGGATTGTGTTCTTCGATACACTTAGATAAGCAACTCGCTGTACGACTTGTCTTCACTAGTATCTGATCAGGTAGTTACTCACTACGGTCCTGACGGCAGTTTGTTGCCTACGAAAGGCGCCGAAATAACAGTTCTACGTAAGCTTTCTAACGAACACTCCGAACGCCGTCTGACTCAAACACCGTAACAGTGTAGCTGTAACGTGAGCTAGCAGAACTTTGTATGGCATTCCGTAATTTACTTCGCCACCCAAAGTGGCGTGTGCCCGGTTTTTGTCCAAACCAGTAAAGACTAATAAACCTGTTTGATGTAATGAGATGAACAGTGAAAATACTAGACAAGGCCCATCATCATGCACCTGTTAAAGACGCAAACGCATAACTCAGCATACCAGACAAAAACTGGCGGCCTTCTCCTTGTGGAACGCTTAACCTCTGCTATGAGTTTTCTAACCAAGGTAGTGATAAAGGTCAGCGTCATATCTCATTCGGCAACGCTACCGTGATCGAAGTCTGTCAAAACCCTTAGGGGAGCGAATGATATGCCCATTGAAGTATGCTATTTTTGGCTGTGTAGTCGAAAACAATCTTTTAAGAAGTTTTCGCTCGAATTTCCTTAAAGTCACCATCTCTTTCTTCGTCAGTGACATTGATTTCCGTAGACACTTCGGTTTACTAGTCGTCGCTGTTTTATTGCGTCTACTTGACACCTCGACGTTTTAGGTAATCTGTCCTACACAGTTGTGTCCAGCCTAGTGTTATCCCAACCCATCTTTCGTGAACCTTATGAGTAGCTTTTACCCGAATTCTCACAGGCGATTCGACCTATTAATTATTTATTGACCAAAACAGCAGATCCCATAACGTGAGTGTCCCCCAGTGCGCAGTCTTCCACAGCGATTAGCATCCGATAGGCAGAAAATTGTCTATAGTGAGCTTGAGCTCGTCGTTTATCAGTCTATTCATGAGCGTCACTGTTACACACGGCACCCAAAATGATGGTTAATAAATGACACCCATGTGGCGACTTCTGCACACTAAACAACGCAACTACTCTAACTCCACAGATTCAGGATTTGATGGCAAACCTATCCGATAGGCAGCTATTCAGAAAGATTAATCTCGAACGCAGTTATTGCCAGATTCAAGCACTCCTGAGGAAATTCTGGACACAACAGTCATATCACCACTCGGTGTTTCCAAAGTTTTACACACATCTTTTGATCTTACCAATACTCCTCGAACATTGCCATTGTTCAGGAGCTGCACCTATCATGGCAACAAATCCACCGGATCGATGGCCAACCTGCGCAGTAAAATCAGCGGACGAGCATAACGCAACAGACTGATGAAGTCATCGTCAAATGAATGACAAATGACCTAGTTGCTCTGCCATAAGCCGGATCAATATCTTGATCTAACTCCATTAGCTTTATTTCCACTTCACCTGGAGTGTAGGCGAAGAAAGGAGGGAAGCTATCAACAGTTTATAATTCTGAATGTTAGTAACGGTGGGCAAAGGAGAGCGTCAATACTAATGTCATTTCAGCAATTCACCTTCATACGTTAAAGTGTTTAATTAGGTTCCAACACGGTACATTATAGATTCATATCCTTGGTCGCATCCACTGTAGGCAGTCTTCTCTTACATCCCTCGCAGAATTCTAAGCTAGTCCATTTTTCCTGTGAAGCTACGAGCTCGTCCACGTCCCTCTTAGAAGTTAGATCACTCAACAACGATACCTAAAGTGTGCGGTGCTCGGTACTGAAAAAGAACAGCCTTAAAGGGTACCTATTTCGGCAGTGTAAAAAAAATTTTTTTCACGGTTCTTTGGTACAAGTTATCGGACGTACATCGTCTAAAACTGGTTAAACAAGGAAATATAACAGAAAAACTTACGCAATAGATGTCACAGCAGTCCGGGAACCACATTCGCTTGTTTAATTTTGTCTACAACTGTTCTAATGGTTTTGCATCGTTCATCCGAACGGTATGATGATCGTCACGGAATCATTGCTGACTTCATACAAGACTACTGTTGTCGATGAAACTGTTGCATTTCATGGATTACTTTTCGTGCCGGACGCGCCGTGTTCCTTGTATAACGTCAATCTTAAACCGTCATTAAATATTGTCTTGCATTCGCAGTCACGCTCCAATAAGAAACCTTTAACTTGTCGTCTGATTACGAAGAACGCACCTACCTATGGCTGCTAAAATAGCCATCGAACAGCAACAGTAGAAATCAAAACATAGGTCCGATATAATGAAAGACTGTTGGCGTATGTTGCTCGTCGCTTGGTTCCTCAATGGATTTATCCCACGTACAGAATTAATGCACATGTCGTAATCAGCAGACCAGACCCCCTTGGCAAACATAACAAACAGTCACAAATTAACTGAGAGCAGAAGTATGTAGACCTGTTTCTAATACTTAACGGGACTAATTATGAAACCTCTTGCCACGAAGAGTCGTGGTCGATAGCGGACACTATTTCACATTTATAGCACAGAGGTTGTCGGCTCTTTTACCTAACTTTATTTGCCGAGTTCGTGAATTCCATATACACTGCTTTTATAGGTGGTTCATGCCTAAATCGATGGCGAAGAAGCACCCTCTCTACGCATACTTTTTTGCCGTCTATAGAGTAACGTGGCGACTCGTGTTTAAATCTTTACCGACAGTTAGTCAAATGAGAGTTACAGAATGTTGCACGGCTAACATGCATGTGGGGAGGCTGAACATTGCAGGGATTTGTCGGCTGTTACAGTAAACAAAGTTAACTCGTTTGAACCCAATTGCGTGTAACAACTTAAGTTGACATCGAGACGCACGAAAGTGATATCGATACATTTTAGACTGGAAAAGGTATAGTCTGTAATTAGGCAGTCTTATATGTGATCCAGAATGCAGCTTAGCAAAAAACACCTCTTCAATAAAAGACAGGGGCTCGTTTTCTAGGTTAGTACTTGAATAGTTAGGCGCCGAAAATTCGCTCATAACGGCGAACAACTTGTAATGTGAACTTGATGATAGTCGAATAAAGATGTATATGTCCTCGTTCACCACTGCAACATTATCATGATTACTAGGTTTCTTTCTTCGAAAATCGCTGTGATTTTGTGGTTTTAAAGTGTGCCCGCTAAAACCCAAGTGGTTTAACATATTCGGAAGGGTTTGAAGATATTTGTGTGCTCAAGTATTTAGTGGTTGCTACCTCCATCTCTCCACAATGACCAAACAGTCGTGGAGTTCAGTGGAAGTCTTGCATACTTCTAGATTAGTCGACTATTTTCTGTTGAGTCTGCACAACATGCGTTTCTTCACCAACAGAGCAAGTTAGAAAGTCAAAGGTAGCGCAGGTCCGTACTGTTATTTTGCGATATTATAGCCACATGAAGTAGAACAACTCTCATTCCTGACTTGTAGTGATATCTGACACATCAGTGATTAAAACCTTACTGAAAATTTCAGTTCGCTGCGTTGTGAAGTGAATTTACTCGGGTAAGTGGTGGCTAGCAAAAATGACCTACACTGTAAAATAGGACTTCTCCCGTGTCAAATATGTCACATTGGCCAGCCTAAACTTCAGGGTAGCATCTTTGCCGGGGGGTGTTTAGGTCATACTGATGCGAACCTAGTATAATCCAAGCATTAAACAGCTAGTCGGTTGTAGCTCACAAATCGAACGATTATGCTGAAACACATTGGTAAAGATTATACGAGGGGGGGTCAAAAAGTAATGCCATTTTATTTCGGACAGGTATAATTACCAACACAGGAACATGTATTATACATCAAACTAAAGCTGGTTTTGTGGATCACATCCCTACTTCTCAACATAGTCACGGTTACGCTCAATAGCAACGTTCCACCTTTGAATGAGCGCATGTATCCCTGCCTAGTAAAATTCTGTTGTCTGTTCTCTGAGCCACTTCTTCACTGTGGTTTTCACTTCCTCGTCACTGGAATAATGTTTACCTCTCAAACCCTCTTTCACTGGGCCGAAGAGGCGATAATCTGAAGGCGCTAAATCTAGTGAGTATGGAGGGTGCCGTAAAGTTGTCCACCCGAATGAGGTGATTGTCTCCCTTGTTTTGATGCTTGTGTGTGGTCGAGCATCGTCTTGCAGAAGGAGGACCTTGTGGATTTTCATCCTTCAAACGAAACTGTCCATTTTACCCAGCCTGGATGTAAACTTCATCACAAACAACACCGCAGTGTCCAATCAAGTGTCCTACGGACAACGTCAAACATGGATACACACTTAGAACACCCTTAACTTAGGCCGTTACCGTTCAATCATTTAGCAAATACCTGAAGACGGTTCACGCCTTGTACTCTGAATTGTGATCCTAAAGTAATACAGCCTTCACTGGCATCTTATATACGCGACCCGTAGGCTTCAGAGGCTTGCCTACCTGTTGCTGGGGACGTCTTAGATTTAGCGAATACCATCGTAGCTTCCCAGATACGAGCCGCTTCTGTAACTTCCTAAATGCACACATCGGCCAACAGCATCCACATATTCGTTATTCAACATTTAACCTATGTAGTCACAGCAGGCTTCCAGGAAAACTGAGGATGCAAAGCGTATTCCGAACAGCATAAAATAGCATCCAGCATGGACTGTGCTGTTTGGAGACCGAGGGGCACTTTGCTGTCAGCATGGTCAACATCAGTCAGTATTTTACCAGGTAGGTGGCAAACACTGGCATTTGGATTACCGCAAACAGTCTGCCACGACTTCGCTTACAGCAAAAATGGTATAAGTGCGCAGCTGAAATTGTCAGACAGTTTACCACACTAATTTAACTCAGTTAAGTTATTTTCAACACTCTAATCGAGTAAGTCATGCTGTGTCTATCTTATCCACTCATCTACCCGCCCCCCTACACACAACACTAATCACGTATAGCCGTGTGTTCTTCGTCCTACTAGTGATATCTACATACTCCATCATTTATTGGCTACTAATCCTGCGTGATCTCTAACGACCTCTTCCCCCAAGGTCGAGGTCACCTCACTACGACTTCAGGCGTTCCCGTTCACTTCTCTTAATGGTCGTGCTCACTACTGACGAGCTCTAATTAGAGCGAAACTCGACTCTAGTGCTTCTTTTCGAAAGAAGCCGACTGGAAAGTCTATGGGAATGCAACAGCTGTGATCACTTGTGGGTCATGTTCCATTTATGTAATGTGTGTCAGCATAAACAATCACAGGCGGTGTTGATATTAAACCTATCGTGAAGTGAGTTCGAGAATTTTATCGCCGGGAGGTCAGTAAATATGCGAAGATTGGCATCAACAATCACTCGTTCAGTAGAGTCTTTTCCTGTCTATTACCGATCACGGTTAGAGCACACATCTACTGAGCCACATCACGCACGTAAGAAAAATAAATTGCGAGCTACAGTCGCATAGAAGGTACCAGTGTTTTCGTTATCCTCGGTACCAGTATCACAAAATGATGCAATGATCTCGACCAAGTAGGCAAAGCGAGTGACAGCTTCCATCGGTCTGTCTACGATAACAAAGACACAAAACACAGCATACGAACAAGCCATAGTGTTTAACCGGTTAAGCATCATTTGTACGCTTTCTGCATGAGAGCCAAGTAAGGCAATGTAATCCACATATTCAATATCAGTCAGCTTACTACTTAGCAGAAGTTTCAGTCCAAAACTTTCATATACGAAATCAAACATGGGAAATCAGATATCCCTATCGAACGCTATTTGACATGAAGAACGCTCAAGATAGCTGCCTACAAATGCGCATTCTGCACTCAGATCGGACATACGACGACTTCAGCAAAATTACACTTCATTAAGACTCCTGTGATGAAGACAGCTTCAGAAAACGTATCAGGCAACCGATTCAAAAGCAACATTTAGGTTCAAAAATACCTCAACAATTTTGCTGAGTAAAGGTGCACCGATGTTCCAGTGTATAATCCAGGGTAAATATCCGATCGACGCATCTGCAACCGGGTTGAAAACATTTTCGTTCTTCTATCTGGTTTGCTGTGTTTCAGAAGCCCTTTCATTATGAGATCCATGAGCATCCTGGATGCGGCAGAGCAAATGCTAATATATCTATGGTGGTCACACGATGTCCCGGCAAGTTTTTTTGAAAATGGAGGTGACTGCTGATAAGCACCATTCATGTGGCAACTCGTCAGTCTCCCATACGGAAGGAAGGTATGTGTTCAGTTCAGACAACATTCTTTCACCACCACCTCTGAAAAAACTGGAGAAAGGAGACCCGGACCCGGGGCTTTATGATGTTTTAATGTATTAAGCTCCAAAGCCACCTTGGAGGATGGTTGGGTATGTCGTAATGAAACACTATCTCCGTCATCCACAGCTGACTGGGTTGGCTCAGGCCTGTAGAACTATTACTTAAAGCTCCCATCATCTATCAAGTCGCCACAACGAGTTGTCAATTCGTCAGCTATCTTTTTCTCATATAGTCTCATTAGAACTTGGTCGACAACCAGTGTAACCATAGATAAGGAAAAAGAGCACCCGTCTATCCCTTGAATAAAAAAACTGCCTTCTCCCCCCCTCCGTTCGTTCAGAGAAGTAAGTCTCACAGTTCTTACGCAGCGTCTTCGTAAGTCTGCGACGCTTATCTTTGCATTCCAAATCAGAAGGATCAGCGCATGTTTGTCCATGTTACAGTAAAAAAACGTCGTTCAGCAAACCATGATCTTTATTGTCCAACTCGTAACTTCCCACGTCAAGCACTCGATCGCGTTTATGAACCCGAATTTTAATCCACAACACAGCGCCGGTTTCCACTCATACGTCGTGTGTACTTCTGCCTGGTTTGTCTGTGGCTGACGCCTTCGGTCGTGGGTTTTCTGCCTGCCATTCCTCGTCCGTTGGTCCGATTTCGTTCGGATGTCCGTGTTGTCCACAATCCAATTACTGTAGGTTTTTGGACATGTCTTACCGCTGCGTTGAGATATTTCAGCGTGTGTTGGAACAATCGTGCCTCCGATTTGGTCACCCACCATAATTTGCCCCGTTGATTTAGAAGAAACCTTATTCTGGTGTATCTGCAGTGCTCATTTCGAAGAGACTTCTTCACAAGAAACTTGCATAACTGCTGACGTTTCTGTTCAGTGCTCGTTTGAATGACTCCACTGTTGTGACCCGCGGAGTTTAATTACCAGTGCTGTTTGATGGGCGTTTCGTGCATCCTCAGTGGTAACGTTCCAACAGAATGCGTTGTTTGTGAACACCTTTTCTCTAAATAATCGACAAAACAAAGCGGGCATGAATAATGGCATCATCTAAATCAAACGGTCTACTCGAAAATGAACGACGCTCCTTAATGATGTGGCGCCACCGATAGCTGACGACGATATGGTCGATTTACATCTTTACCTGAGCTCCAGAGAGTAGCCTCTACGTACGACGTTGCCTTCGTTTGTGTTGAAATGCGCAACTCGATAAGCAGAGATCAAGAAGGGCAGAATTATGACAACCGATCTCCATTGCCACTACGATGCACCTGCAAAATGAACATATCATCCAGCTGCCTCTCCTCCAGAGTAAGACGAACAAATACGTTTATACCATCAGAAAGCATATTGGTGTCCTAGTATTTAGCTTGTTCCAGAAGATCGAAGAAAAACTCGTAAAAGGCGTTCTTGACGAGATGTGAACTACTGTCTGTTTCAGCGTCTCCATATATGACAAACAAACAACATCTTTCTGGTCCGAATCAACCGAATTTGACTGAAGTGCTAAGTCTGATGACACACAAAAACGAACATTCACTGGAATCCAGTCCAACAACATCTGCTATGCCTAAGAGCTCGGTGCAATCCCTACTCCAGCTTGATCACAAGATTTAACTTCATAGCCACTAGAGATGACAGGAAAGAATCGCTGATCGGTAGCGAATGCAAATGAATGATAGCCCTAGAATCCGAAAGTTGACCTTTGGAGATACGGTACACGTCTGATTCATTGGAAGACGCAATCAGCGAATACTGACTCAGGGAACGACTTACCTGGAACTACGAAGCCTGCCTAGCACGGGAATATAGTGAATAAGTCATCGATGACTAACTGTGGTCATCGCTGCGCATAGTGTATGCATTCAAAGCCACGTTAAGTACTTCAAGTAATTCGAGTGTTTCGATTGCAATGGATAATACACCGGCGGTCATAGTCAACTGTTCGCTAATCGGAGTACAAGACGACCGCTTCACAGATGCCGCCTTAGTTTTCCTTACAGCTCGGTTGCTTGCATGTAAGATGTATGCCCCTCCTTGCAAGGCGTTTGAATTTGGACACATTTTCTTTAACAAATGGGTATTTTTGTTCGCACGTTCTTGCTTTCTGGACAAGACTTGACCCTCCCTCCTAGACTACGTGGCGGTATGATGATGGTGAACTTTGAATGGATCTTCTAAATAGATGACAGTGTTCGTCAGTGTGTCTGAGACTTCAGATGCTTTGTTCTTTGAACTAAGATAATTAACCACAGCAGCACGCTCTGTTACATAATTCAAATTCAACTCGTGCGCGCCTGCTGGTTTCGGCCGCACGCTACTGTTATATGGTTCACCTTATTCACTTCTGCAATCCGAAAACAAAATATCTGCTGCCGAAAACAGCACGTGTCGTTTCTATGGTAATGAGACATCCTCGAGTTTATTGTATAGCAAAGAATTCGATCAATAAGCTTTACGGAAGGAAGGGTAATTTTCAGTCTGAGAATTAATCAAAAAGATGACGGCACTAATAAATCCCTTACTGTTTATAATGACAGTTGCAACGGTGCCTAACTACGTGACTAAATGCTACTGAGGATTATTTGATAAACAATATCTTAACGCAAACATTTCCGAAAGTAACATCTTAGTTGCTGTTCTAGAAAGATAGACAAGTCACAAATCACCATGGCTTCTACCAACCTATCAAGTCACACTTAGAGCCATTGTCTTACCAACATTTAGCATAAGAATCATCGGTATTCTAAAGTTAAACTATCTGACCTCCTCGACCTCTGCGCAGTTTTGTTGGGACACCACTTCCTCAAATTACACTCACGTCGTAATGGTGAAAACATTCCATTTCCATGCGGAGGCCTGTTGGCTGCTCAGGTCTAAGCGCCCATTTCGTTTGAAAATTTCGCACTCAACCATAAAACCATCACAATGGAATCCCGAGGATACCCACCGAAAGACGAAAGTTTTATTCGATCGGAGATTCAAAGATTTTTAGGGAGAGAATAATCCAACCCACAATTAATTTGCAGTGTGTTCATGTAATGAGTACTGTAAACGACAATCATAAAAAGAGGATAGTTATCGATCGCCGCCAAAACATTAACCGATACATTAAGTGGAAGGAAGGTCCATCCGTTTCTTAGGCTTTACGGCATGACCGAAAAATACCACACTACGCTACGGGTAGTGCACTCAATTTGTAGAACCCATTACACCAAGAACAAATCAGAAGAAAGGGAAAAATTCATACTAATTCTGAAGTGTTCAGAACTTTATCAGTTTGGTAGCATTCCTCCCGGAATGACCAACGGTACTGCAGATTTTTAATCAGTACTTCACATAAGTCACTAGCCGACGTTGTGTGTCTAAAGCTGATTGAAGCAACCCATCGGGTTGTGATATTGATGAAGTGATACTTAGTGTGAATGTACGAGTGCCCACACTCGGTTTATTTCTACTTGTCTGTCGTATATATCCCGCATGTTTTACGTTTGCGACTAACGAGAGTAAACGAAATGTTAACACACTGCAACGTGTCTCCTTTCTTTGTTAAAGAGAACCCACAGTTTGAAGTAATTGACAGTCTTTGCATCGTAGTATGTGCACACGACTAGAAAACTCATGACTAGATTTGTTGAAGCCATTAGAAGTACGAGATTACCTTCAATGAAAACATACCTCTTCTAGTGGTGTTCATCAAAAGTGTCCAATCTCCCTTTCCTTGTTGGACTTTGTCATGGACGACCATCTGTTAGTCCGCTTTGAGAACCCAAAGAGCTTCATGATGAGTTTCTTCCTGATGATAAGCCGACCGACATGAGGCACACGGGTGATACCGTTCTGCTTGGTTCCCTTGCCGTAAACATGCAGATCACGCTGAACAAAGTGAATGACCGAACTGATCCATACCGAATGCGCTTCGCACCTTCAAAGTGCGAAGTGCTGCTTTAAGGCCGGGGATATTCCCGCTCCCACGTTTTTTATTGCGAGAAATCCACCCGAGATTGTGGACGCCTTCACATACTCAGGTAGCATTACTCTATCATCTTTTAATATTGTTGACGAGATGTCAACGACGAGAGAAAAATCATGCTTACCTTTGCCACAGTGCGTCATCTGTGACGTCAGAAAGACCTCCGGTTATCACAAATAAAGATATACAACACCTGCATGCGACCTGTTCTGCCTTACGGTTAAGAAACCCGGTTTGAAAGCGACGAAAATATAAACAGAATTACTATGTTTGACCATCGCTGTCCCCGCCAATTAGTTCACATCAAGTGGAATGATCGCGTGAGCAATGCGGTCGCTCACCGGAGCAAAGTACGGAACGTCCGCGATGCGCGATCAACTGAGCAAGTTGCATGGCTCGTGATAATTTGGCCACGTACTCTGTATGCCAGCTGGACGTTTGCCGTACCAGGCATTACATGCTGACCGCCAATCGTTGAATAAAACTGTGTGGAGGCCGAGCAACAACATCGTCACGCACTTCCCAAACCCTGACCGTTTCAGCAGGTAAAGCTGGTAGGTATCGGTTGTCTAGCAGGGGAACTCGTGATCATTCAAATCGCTAGTTAAAAACGATATCCGAGATAGCGGTGTGTCATACCCAATGGCACCCATATATATATAGCATTTTTAGTCCTTCCGCTTCGATCTGTTTTGTCGATTTTTAACTTTTTAATAACGTTTTCTTCTTCCAGGATATTTCACATCACCGTTGAAGTGAGCGGAGACCCTAGCCACAATACCTCCCTGTCAGACTCAAGACCACTGTGAATAGATGATTAAAATCAATGAGAATAAGTGTTATATCCACCGGGAAAACTACACCCTAAGACCAGGAATTTTCTAAGGGGGTTATCAAAACGGATCCTGAATGTTCACAACCCCTCATTGTGGTCTAAAGTCCCAACGTATGGCCGATTTTTTTGTTTATTAATCTCAGTGGACCTCCAACTTCTTCGATAAAACTCATCACATCGTAAAGAACAAAATAGGTCCTTAGTCGCAATAAGACATCTCTTGGTTCAACTCACCAAAAAGGGAACGGAAAAAGCCGTCATCAAAACGGCTGATCGCACCGTTCTGTTAGTCATCGAAGCCTCGGATTTTACGACAGACGCCACTCCTACTAAAAGTGGATGACCAGCTGCTTTCTCCTCCAGAACCCTCCCACAAAGTGAGCAACCATATTTTCCCGTAGAAAACGAGGCTTATACCGTGGTCGAACCTATCCAAAAATGAGGACATTACTTGCTGGACGCTCATCTTCAACTGGTTAGCGATCAAGAATGTGTTACACATATGTATTATATGAATCATACAAGCCGAATCAAAAAACGTAACACCCAACGAAGGAGGATCCCTCTTGCATACTACAGCTTTGATGTCGAGTATCACCGGAAAGGGATAGTCATGCAGTTAATGCATTATTCGTAGCCACAACTGGGCATTACTGAACACCATGTTTCTCGAAGAATTTCACCATTCTATGTGTCATCTGGATGCTTTTTGTATATTCTGAAAATTTAATGGTTTCCCTTGAGCAAATAATATTAGAATTCGTGCCGTTCTTTCTGCGCAGAACTTCTACCTTGGTTTTACAAACGTGACTGGAACTTAATTAAAGCAACTCAACCATTTGGTAAGTTCACTGTCGACTTCAGGGGATACTTTCCTTCCATTCCCCATCATGGATATCCCCCCACTATAACAGACGAATGTTCTACATTTCAGGTCGCCTTTACTTGTCGCAATATGACAACCTCTATGGCGATTGAATACCTCAGTCCGTTGTTCTCATCGTTCGGTATGACATCTCATGCAGATTAAAACCGAAGTTCTGTTAAATTTGGGAAGTTGAAACAATTCCTACGCCGAAAAGATCCACTCGCAAAAATGTCAACAGCCCTCAACCTAACGGACAAATTAAGAGGCTGACTGGAACCTTACAGAAAACGATAAAGTTTGTGAAAAAAATCAAAAACCTTGCCACAGTCATCAGGAGATAGTTTTTCACCATGCCTTGTACTCAGGTCTTTTATTATGCACCGTAACTAGAGCTAAACCTTGTGAGCGGATGTTTTCCAACAATCGTAAAGCCATTTCAGGTGTGTCACTGTCTGCGGTACTTCTTCATCTCGAGCCGATACTTTTGAGGCGCAAAGGGAGGTCATCAAAATACGATTCTCTGGTGGACAAAGTGGAACTGAACGAGTGCAGCCTGACTACATTCACATTCGATTATCCGACGGAAGGAAGAAACCTAAACATCTTATACTAACGGATAAAAATAAGCCCGATTTCCAGATCACATCGGCTCCAAGGAGATTTCAGATTAATCAAACTTCAATGTGTCAGTGAACGAGTGCGGAACGCGTCGACACCGCCTGCGCAAACAAAACATTTCTACTCATAAATCTTTACCAAACCAAGCCCCTGATTCTTCTGACAGCAGTACAGAAGAATGAGACAAATCATCTGTGATACAATCACAACAAAGAACGAGAACCTATATATCAAGGAACAGATAAGTGTAGTGTTTGTTAGTTTCCCATACTGCACAATTTCCAATTAACGAAATACGACAATGAGAAAGAATGTGGTAAATGGTATTACCGCAGTGCCGTTGTTGCATTATTCCACCTTGTGACGCGTTAACTATTTCATTTTTTCTTCCGGTTGTCGGTTCAATTATAGGTCGGATAACACGCAATATACTGCCACGTCCATGTGAATGAATCGTTCTGTTCGTTCAATCATATTACAAAGAGCAAACTTCAATATTACTTTAGTGACCCCGAATTACTGAACAGAAGCACAGCTGACAAAAGCCAGGTTGACCATCCTTGGATACAGGACGCCCAAGAGGTTACCTACCTCTCTTAGCCAACAGAAGTTACATTCTTAGTTTGAGGAAAATCTGATGGATATACATTTCATTCACAACGGTCACTAGCTGGACTAGGATATACAGTGACTTCAGTCAACAACAGTGACGTGGAACACGCCGGAAGAGAACATTTATTAAAAAGAAAGACGCACAAAACAGGGCTGAAGGGAATAAGTATAATTATAATGGACGCAGGCACATTAATGACTGTGGCAATCTGTCATCTCGAACAGCTTTTCTAACCAGCTAGTTGAGTGATCACGAGATTATAACAAGGTAGGTAACACTTATAAACTTTACTCAACGGAACAGTCATGGTCTTCACGCCTCGTCGATGCGTCGTTGCTCGGCCATCACACGAACTTACCTAACCGTTGTTAGTTTTACAAAACGAGGTCGGGTGCGATAAACGCACAACTGATATTTGGAGTGCATGATCCAGCTATCGCGGACCGTGAAAGCTAACTGCGTAACCAGCTCGTAGACGATCCGCAATGTTCAGGAAAACACGTTGACGAACGGCCACGTTGCCAAAATATCATCTCACTTAATGTGGGATAGTTGATGAAGACAATCGCAAGTCTACCTACATCTTCGCTACGAAAAGATCTCTGTTCCGATCCATAAAACAGAACACATATAAGCACTGCGTACACGACGACAATCCAGCATCATTTTGATGCCACATACTACCAAAAGTAACACGTGCCTTTACAACTCTAGCTGGTAACCCATTAGCAGCATAACATGCTGATAAGATAGTGTTATCCAAGTATGCGAAACGGTCCACAACCTTAGGTGGACTGCCTACAATAAGGAAAGTAGGAGCCTCGAAGCGGGATTTTGTATCCTGAAAGTGCGAAGAGCATTCATTAAAGATCAGTCCGAGCATCCACCTTATTTGGCGTGAACTGCATGCCCTCGTCAGAGGGGTCAAGTAAGATAAGGATGTCTGCATCCTCTATGTTCGTCAACCTAATGTCAGAAAGAAAAACAGCGCCAGACCCATTGGATTCTTTCAGTGCAACCCCCCCCCCTTCAGAAGCTGGTCCATGACAGAAGTGTTTAGAGAGATAAAGACCGGAAATCCTCAGAAAACATCATCAGAGTGATGAATACGTGATACAGTTGTCCAAAAACTTTCACCCTGCTTACAGAGAGCATACGATGACCTTAACGGACTCACGTAATTCACAGGCTTCTTTGTGAAGGAGACAGCTCTGGAGAACGTTACAAGCGACCGAATCGAAGGCAGTCTTTAAACTTAAAAACGACCACAACCGCCGCCCTCCTGTAACAGCCTAAATATCCAAAAGATTCGTCGCAGGGTAACAATGTAATCGATGCAACCTAAGTCGGATCGGAGGCTTGCCTGTTCTTCAGGTATCCACCTTTATTTGGTGCTTCTTCAATCTGCCAAACTGTTTGAAGGCGTTTTGTCGGCTTTGATGTTAACCCATCTTCGACATTGTGTTCTTCAGTGTTCAATCCAACTGTAAATTTGGCGCGAGTGACAAGAGATAAACAAACCATCTCTTTTGTGCGGTTTAATTTGCGCCGAGTTGACAGCTACGAATGGCAGAAAACAGCGTCCTGCCAAAACAAGATAAAAAGCTTGCCCCATCTCTTACGAATGTTTGACTACATGACGTTGACGTTCTTTGCGCGGTCTTTCAGCCAGCTTACGTCTAAGTTCTCGACGGTCGTCATCATATTCAGAGCCACTTACAATCGAGTGACGATTGCACAAAGTTTTCCGACGTGACAGAAACCCTATTTTGTCATAACTTCACAGATCCTTCGAAACGTACCTCTCCGTAAGAAGCACTTTTACAGCTGTCACGATTTGTTTCACATGTTCGTCAGGTTCATCCACCTGACTCGAAATGGGCACTTTGTTCTCCATTGTCAACTGGTAAGGGTTCTTTGCAGGCTTCGTTCGAATGCCAGTTAGTTACCTTGCGTTTACGGAAGTATAACCTTTCAGCGAATGACGGAACGAAACTGGCACTCGCAAAAGTAACGTCTGAGTGCAGGCAGTTGCTGCAAAGTGCAAGAAAGCCATCACCAGAGTGGAACCACCTGCAACCGGCTGACGTATGATAAAGTGGTATCCACAGCTGAAGCACACCGGGCGATCGTTATGTGATGCAACATTTCGAAATGTTGTACTCAAAATACGGAGTCTGTACGATGCGCACATTTAGTGTTGTGCTCGGACAATCAACGCAACACTCGGCCGCATCTCATCTACATACGACTAAGTAGGACAATCAAATTGCTGGCTAACACAATGATGTCCAAGTGTTTGGTTAGCACCATGAGGTTGGCGAAGGCGTCATAGAATGCATCTATGACATCTGAACCACACACCTAAAGAACTGGTACATGACGCTTTTCAAACTTACGCCGATGAATGTTAACTAAAATAATGAATCTGACAACGCATAAGCGTATGCCCGATAGAATACATTTAAGCATACACTGCTCTTCCTTGGAACTAACTGGGATCCCCATTCTAGCTCTAAGAAGAGATGGGGAGTTGGCAGCAAAAATTGTTTGGATCCACGGTAGTGGCTGCAAATCTCCAGAGCAGGCATCAAAAACATGGTGCACAGAACAAGCGCAATTCACCATAGGGCTAAATACATGACATTCATGTAGAACAATGCTGTTGTCATGGCAAAACGAACAAAAGTGACAAGTGCAAATGAGGTCGTCCATGTCAAGTACATAAATGGAGATAACGCTCTGATACAATCCCGTCACGACTATGACGCAAATGAAACAGCGGCAGTTTGATCGATGATGGCGTGAGTGGTGGGCCATGGGAACTGCAAAACATGAACAAGACACTTGCTCACACAAGAGTGGTTTATTCAAATGAAGTTGAGTCATCTCGGCTGTGAGCAGTACACCGATTTCATCAGCTTTGTCTTGCCGATATAAAAAGAAATCTAAGGAATCCTTTGACTGAGAGAACCACGAGGAGATGTAAAAAGGATAAGACTCCTGATTAATAATCCTTACTACGCATGTGGGACATTTTTGGAGGTCAAAATTCCCTTCTATTGACCCTGCCGTACTCTACCCCGTGAACCCATCTAACCAGACGCCTGTTATTGTTGTTATTCTCACAACCCGCGTCCAGTCTCCCTCAGTCATTGAACCTCACTCACCTTCCCGCACACCCATTGTTGTCTGTCAGTCTCTTCCTCCCCACCCCTATGAATACGGCCTTCTTATGGGCCGCCATGAGACTACCACCGACTAATCGGTCTGTCCGAAGGCCGGCAATTTAGACACACATTAGACCGATCCGACCGCATTTCGTCGGTTCGTCATTGCTTGTCGGTCGCCTGTGCTTGCACCTGTCGCGCCTTTTGGATCTTTGACGATCTATTGCGGCCATCCATTGTATCTTATTCCCCGGACGCAAACGAATTCAGGTTTGTTTCTTGTAATCGATTATATTGTTTATGTCAGTACCACGGTTTCCAGCGCCTTGACTTGGTTTTGATATTTGGCGTCGTTGGTTATACTTGCGTCACTCAACGTTCGTCGGAAGAACGTACAACGTACGTTATCTTTGCAAAATTACTACACAAAGCGAGTTGTAGAGAACACTGCAACGTCGGGATAAGAAAGATTCAACCTCTCTAGCTAAGAAAGAGTAGTGCGCATTTCGTTTTCATTCAGAATAATCACTAGAAAATTTGATATTGCTGTCAACACAGCTTTCCTTGCTGTCAAATAACGTGCTTATTTGAACCCTACTTTCATCAAAGGTGGATCACCTCTGCTGTGATTGGAATTTGACGTTTCATGGCTTTCGACTGATTGTTCTTGACTCGGTAAGTCGAACAAGAAGACGTTTCGACTGTATCATTCGAGCCAACAAGATTTGTCACAGCTGTGCTGAAAGGTGTAGTAATGACCCCATTTTTGATCCAGGTTGTCTGCTGCCTACTAATATGTTCAGACAAGTGACTGTAATCAGTCTCACAAGAACGAATAAACCAGTATATACAAAAAAACCGCTGAAACGGTCACCTTTTCCTCCAACCGTAGACACACAGGTGGAGTAGAGTTCAAGTAAGCACGTTATTTGACGGCAAGGAAAGTTGTGTTGACGGCAACATCGAATTTTTTAGCGATTGTTCCAGCAAGCGTGTCACCTCCGAATGAGAACGAAATGCGCACTACTCTTTCTTAGCTAGAGAAGCTGAGTCTACCTTATTCCGACGTTGCTGTCTTGTTTACAACTCGCTTCGGGTAGCCATTTTGGAAAGACAACGTGCGTAGTAAAGATAATTAATTGGGAGTCGTATCCTATGTACATATCCTCGTGGCTCTATCAGTCAAGGGGTTTCTGAGATTTCTTTTTATATCAGCAAGACAAAGCTGATGAAAACAATGTACTGCTCACAGCCGAGATGACTCAACTCCAATTAAATAAGCCACTCTTGTGCGAGCAAAAGTGCCTTGGTCATGTTTTGCAGCTCCCATGGCTCACCACTCACGCCATCACCGATCAAACTGCCACTGTTCTAGTTGCATCATAGCCGTGACGGAATTGTATCAGAGCGTTGTCTCCATTTGTGTACTTGACGTGGTTGACCTCATTTGAACTTTTGTTCGTTTTGTCATGACAGCATTGTTCCACATGAATATCATGTATTTAGCCTGATGATGAACAACTCAAACAGGCTTGTTTGCCACGCAGTCTTTGATCAACAATAACCTAGCGGTGAGCTCAAGGGAATAACAGTGTTAGAATTGCAGATCCGCGTCTACGAGACTACATACCGAGCTCCACACTTGAGACAGTGCTCGTCACAGCAACTCATTGGTCTGCATGTCGCAGGAAACGCCACGGCATGCCTGGTGTCGTGGCGTAAAGAAACAACCATCACCCGAAGGTACAGAAAAAGCGTAAGATTTGGGGAAAAGTAGAATGATAATAATAACGGCTCAACGAGACCAATGTCCAGACAGAGATAACTTCTCGGTCGTGTTTAACAGGATTCCGCCCAGTTTCCTGGGAACTTGGCCCAGCTCCTCTGACTGAAGGGTTTGACCTGTGAAACATCAGAAATCTAACAACGAGAGACAGGATCAGTTCGGGAGTTCAGTGGATGAGGCATTGAGGGTTGATTCTGGATACCATCGTGAGCAGCAGATCTAATGATAAGTGAGACTTCTGAACAATACCAAGAGTATTGCGGACGTATTAGATCATACGTCGGCGGCTACGAATATTTTCCTAACGTCTCCATTCGAAAGACAGCTTTACAGCGTTTGTGCTTCACTACTAAGCCGCTTTAACTCTGTGAGCAATACGATATACAATCTTATAAACGTAACTGCATTTCGTCTGACCGCTCCCCTTTGGCCTGTTTGGTACGGCTGTTTTCAATAAGACCAGTCTAAATTATAGCATCCCGGATCGATACAGAGCACAAGCCTAAACACCACGCTATTGTAGCAGAACAAATCTGGAGAAGGGGCACTGGAGCTGGCTGTTAAAAAGTCGACCGAACAGTCCAAGGATAAACTCACAAATGTAAGCCCCTAATTGGTTGTAGAACCTACCCTAACTCGGCCGTAACCAGAATGTACTCTATAGTAAATGGCCTCGCAATGAAGACTCATGCCATCAAATGAGATATAACATTAAGACGAATCTAAAGAAACTTGACACAGTTAAAAAGATCCGTGATGAGACACGAGGAGAAATCAGACATGGCGTAGAACGTTCGAATTTTTGTGCCAAAAATAGTTCAACAGTTGTGTTGGGTGATAGTACTTGCCATTACATGGAGGTAATGATTCTCTTGAATGTCCCAATTCGGAACGAAAACTTGAGTGCGAACGTCAGACTTCTCTGTAACACTCACAGTCGATTATGGGGAGCATGTACCACTTTAAGGGAGATTACACATTCGAGTATTCGAAAGAAACTCCTGCAAGCAGTATCAACCATGAAAGCTATTTAAAAAAGCCTCTGCGACGAAGAAGTGGGAAACTGTCGAAGGCCGCACTACTAGTCGTACATCATTTTGTAACCCGTTAAACCTTGACAACTAAATTGTTTTGTGCCCTGTGGGAGAGGCAATCGTTCCAATTTTCATTGTATACTTCTCATGTGACAGAAAGTACGATTAGCAAGATACCTTGCAGATCCGTCGTGGTTATAGTCAACTGCATTCGATTCCGCACTCTCAACGCCATGGGTAGCAAACCCACCATGATTCAGATGAGAATTCTCACGCAGACCGACACTCCAAAAGATAGGCTGAATCTCACCCACCGTTCAATGTAGACATTGATAGAAATGGGAACCGACGTTTAGAGGGTCGATAAACATAGAAATGCTAACCTGGAAATCCCATAGTGTACGGGGCCTTACGTATACAAAAAAGTTCACCGGAGAAACCCAGTCCGGCGAATATCTGAGAACTACATAAGCCAAGAAAAACGATCAACATCGACGCAGCTCAGAATAAACTGCGATATCTCCGACATCACGGAACTGAGCAACCATTCTGTTACGTAGTTTTCATAATTAACAATTTAGGGGATACGAATATCCAGTGTCAATCACCACTCAAGTGATTCCATCGTGAGCTGATAAATAACAAAAGTCTATAAAATGGGCCATTTGTTTCCGAACAAACGAACTAAAAATGGTTACAAT
Organism: Paragonimus skrjabini miyazakii; assembly: GCA_014338405.1. Lineage (NCBI taxonomy): Eukaryota > Metazoa > Platyhelminthes > Trematoda > Plagiorchiida > Troglotrematidae > Paragonimus > Paragonimus skrjabini miyazakii. The sequence continues at coordinate 17,837 of JTDE01002908.1, read as the reverse complement.
AACGCGCAACGAAAACAATCGGTTCGGACAGGATGTAGCATTTGATTCACGGGATAGCAACCATAATTTTAAAAAGAAGTTATAATTCGTTTTTCTTTTCTACTCCCTTTCTGTCATAACTCCGTAGTTCTTGCGAGCTCTCGCGGGCGACAAAGTTGATCAGGTCATCTACTTCACGACCACCCTGAATTTGACATATAAAAGCAGTTTACGCAACATACCTCATACTGCTTGGGTGCTTCTTTATGCAGCTTAGGAACGAAGTATAGAGTTGGATAACCATGAACGGCGAATGGTTCTGGTATATCATTAGCCGTCGCATCTACCGCAGCGAACAAAATGTCAGGTTCATCTTTTAACTTTTCGGCGGCTGTTTCAAACTTCGGCATTAATTGCTTGCAGTGTCCACACCAAGGAGCATGGAATATGACAAACACATCTTTCGAAGGATCATTCACCACAGAATCGAAAGTATGGGCAACCACTTTGACCACAGCACTCTTTTGCTCCGTTGGAATCTCTTCTGATTTGACGTGGGGAACCAGAGAACCGGTCAAAAAGTTTTTCAAAAATTCTACAAAAGACTCCGGACTGGAGGAATATAGACGAAAAACCACACCTACGTATATTTTTCCAACTTGTACTTCTTTCCACGGGAAAACAGTGCTACAACTGGATAGTCTTTCATCGAAGGAAAACCCAATTCATTCAGTTCGTGCAAATAATCATCAGAGTAGCTGTAAGCGAACGTTAACTCGGTGAGTACATCTTCAGTCGACTGGATTAGCTTTATCAAACGATTTCGGAAGTAATTGACGCCTTTAGCGTGAGAATCCAAGGAAACATTATGATAAAACACAACCAGATTGTTTTTGGAGAAGAATTTTTCGTTTTCCGGCATGCGATATCCGACCAAACCGTAGCTAAAAACATAATGCGACAGCTATTAAGAATACCTGTTTTTGAAAATCCAATCTTTTAAAGCTTCATTTGTCCATTCGCCATCGAAGTCCACAGAAGACTTATCCAACTTTGATAGCATGTCCTTAGGTCTATAAAGACGAACAAGACTGCACAACACAATGAACCATGAAATCCCAGAAACATACCTTTTACCATCCACGACTTCCAAAATACTAGGCACCTGTGTTTGTGCGAAATTAGCATCCATTAGTAATTCCGAAGCTAGTTCTTTGAATGACTCAAGCCATTCCTTTTTAGACGATTCGATGTAGGCAACTATCACGGGTTGCTTCCTGGCTTCTGAGCTCCCCAACATGTCAGCAAGTTGTTTGGCATCAGAAAGTTCACGTAATACAGGTTTAGATCGCTTTAACATGTAAGTCACAATGCCCTCTAGCTAAATAGAAAAAGCAAAGTCGTGTAGTTCTACCTTCGTCTCTTGCGCCATCGAAATCATGCACGTGCTTTCCATCTTTGAATAACTTGATCGTTGGATAACCCCTGACGCCGAATTCTGTACAGACGCCTTCTTGGGTGGTACAGTCTACTAACGCTAGAGCAATATTGTCAGTCGTTGCAGCTAAACGTTTCCCTGCTGCAATAAAAGAAGGCTTCAGTTTTTTGCAGTGGCCACACCTGAAAAGAATGTTAAACCCCAATGTGGCAAGGTACCATGGCGCGTAGAACATAACCAAAGTATTTGGTTTGTCTTTAACTCTAACGTTAAAGTCATCGGAGGTAAATTCAGGTAGGTCGCTGCAAACAACAAACGGCAAGAACAGCAGGAAAAACAACATCCTGCAAGTTTGTGCGTGGCACATGTAGTGGACACTTCTCATTGGTTAGATTGATTATCATTGATTCAAAAAAACAAGAACCCATTGAACCGTTTGTCTGCAAAAATGTGTCAATAAGATTATCCATTATTGAGGCAAAATACTTTGTATGTAGACCTCAAAATGGCTATGTTGATTAGCGGTTTCCGTGTGTACAAAAAAATTGAGGGAATGCTCAGCCATTATGTTTGAGCCACGGGCTGCCCCTTGATTCAAGAAAGTTCTAACGAGGGGTGTTTGATAAGAAGTCCCTGACTGTCTTGGATACCAATGCTAGCAGCCTGAGGAATAGATGGAGAGAGCACTCAGGGCAACCAGTAGAGGAAGGTGTCGTTCCACTTTCTGAGACCTTATAGGGTATTGTACACATTTTCATATTCCGCTTTATTGTTATATACAGTTTGCACCACTTTACCTTGTACAGAGTGAACATCACTTGTTTGAATTGATTCTGCTTAGCAATACACTTTTGGTGCGCGCGTCTCGTCTCCTTGACGTTCCTGTTCCGTGTAGATTGGGATTGCTTGTAAAGAGCTATTCGGCTACTGCGTTTCGAACTGAATATTGGCATTTGTATCCTTGTATTGGGCTAGTTTTCTTACAAATTGGTGAGCCCGTGTGTTGACTT